>JAQSVH010000003.1:10630437-10641010 GCA_029448705.1 Adansonia digitata
GGATGTTTACACTTGTAATAACTTCGAACAAATTCATTTCCTTTAACGAGTTTCTGCCCATATTTACGCCAGTTATAACCATCCTCTGACACACTCTCACCTACTACAGGACTGCTCCCTTCCATACCAGGCAGCGGAGAGGAAGTCAGTGGTGTCTTCTTGGTTGACATAGAGGAAGCATTTCCTAGTTGCTCCGATTGTGAAGTATGGACCCCAGTATCAGGAAGTGGATCTTTATCTGATTTAACTGAGGGAGTTTGTCCTCCTTTATCAGATTGTAATGTGGGAAATTTACATTTGACAACAACTGGAGATGCATTATCTGGTCGCTCTTCAACAACAGAACCAACAGCTAGTGGAAGGTTCAGTGGCTTTGGATGATCATGCTGACCAACATAAATGGTGTCAACCATTTTCCCATCATGTGAGCTTTTCAATTGCTTTTTCACTTGGCATTTTGGATGTTTACACTTGTAATAACTTCGAACAAATTCATTTCCTTTAACGAGTTTCTGCCCATATTTACGCCAGTTATACCCATCCTCTGACTCTTTATCACCCACTACAAGACTGCTCGCTTCCATACCAGGCAGTGAAGAGGGAGTCAGTGATGTCTTCTTGGTTAACATAGAGGAAGCATTTCCTAGTTGCTCCAATTGTGAAGTATGGAACCCAGTATCAGGAAGCGGATCTTTCTCTGATTTAATTGAGGGGTTTTTTCCTCCTTGATCAGACTGTGATGTGGGAATTTTACCTTTGACAACAATTGGAGATGCATTGTCTGGTCGCTCCTCAAGAACAGAACCAACAGCTAGTGGAAGGTTCAGTGGCTTTGGATTATCATGCTGACTAACATAAATGGTGTCGACCAATTTCCCGTCATGTGAACGTTTCAATTGCTTTTTCACTTGACATTTTAGATGTGTACACTTGTAATAACTTCGAACAAATTCATTTCCTTTAACAAGTTTCTGCCCATATTTACGCCAGTTATACCCATCCTCTGACTCTTTCTCACCTACTACAGGACTGCTCCCTTCAATACCAGGCAGTGGAGAGGGAGTAAGTGATGTCTTCTTGGTTAACGTAGAGGAAGCATTTCCTAGTTGCTCTGATTGTGAAGTATGGACCCCAGTATCCGGAAGTGGATCTTTCTCTGACTTAATTGAGGGGGTTTGTCCTCTTTGATCAGATTGTGATGTGGGAAATTTACCTTTGACAACAATTGGAGATGCATTATCAGGTTGCCCTTCAACAACAGAACCAACAGCTAGTGGAAGGTTCAGTGGCTTTGGATGATCATGCTGACCAACATAAATGGTGTCAACCACTTTCCCATCATGTGAACATTTCAATTGCTTTTTCACTTGGCATTTTGGATGCGTACACTTGTAATAACTTCGAACAAATTCATTTCCTTTAACAAGTTTCTGCCCATATTTACGCCAGTTATACCCATCCTCTGACTCTTTCTTACCTACTACAGGACTGCTCGCTTCCATACCAGGCAATGGAGAGGGAGTCAGTGATGTCATCTTGGTTAACACAGAGGAAGCATGTCCTAGCTGCTCCGATTGTGAAGTATGGACCCCAGTATCAGGTAGTGGATCTTTCTCTGATTTAATTGAGGGGATTTGTCCTCCTTGATCACATCGTAACGTGGGAATTTTACCTTGATCAAATTGTGATGTGGGATTTTTACCTTTGACAACAATTGGAGATGCATTATCTGGTCGCTCTTCAACAACAGAACCAACAGTTAGCGGAAGGTTCAGTGGCTTTGGATGATCATGCTGACCAACATAAATGGTGTTGACCACTTTCCCGTCATGTGAACGTTTCAATTGCTTTTTTACTTGGCAGTTTGGATGTGTACACCTGTAATAACTTCGAACAAATTCATTTCCTTTAACAAGCTTCTGCCCATATTTACGCCAGTTATACCCATCCTCTAAGTCTTTCTCACCTACTACAGGACTGCTCCCTTCCACACCAGGCAGTGGAGAGGGAGTCAGTGATGTCTTCTTAGTTAACATAGAGGAAACATTTCCTAGTTGCTCTGATTGTGAAGTATGGACCCCGGTATCAGGAAGTGGATCTTTCTCTGATTTAATTGAGGGGGTTCGTCCTCCTTGATCAGATTGTGACATGGGAATTTTACCTTTGGCAACAATTGGAGATGCATTATCTGGTCGCTCTTCAACAACAGAACCAACAGCTGGTGAAAGGTTCAGTGGTTTTGGATGATCATGCTGACCAACATAAATAGTGTCGACCATTTTCCCATCAAGTGAATGTTTCAATTGCTTTTTCACTTGGCAGTTTGGATGTGTACATTTGTAATAACTTCGAACAAATTCATTTCCTTTAACAAGTTTCTGCCCATATTTACGCCAGTTATACCCGTCCTCAGACTCTTTCTCACGTACAACAGGACTGGTCCAATCCATACCAGGCAATGGAGAGGGAGTCACCGATGTCTTCTTGGTTATCATAGAGGAAGCATTTCCCAGTTGCTTCGATTGTGAAGGATGGACCCCAGGATCAGGAAGTGGATCTTTCTCTGATTTAATTGAGGGGGTTTGTCCTCCATGATCAGATTGTGATGTGGGAATTTTACCTTTGACAACAATTGAAGATGCATTACTTGGTCGCTCTTCAACAACAGAGATAACAGAACCCACAGCTAGTGGAGGGTTCAGTGGCTTTGGATGATCATGCTGACCAACATAAACAGTGTCAACCATTTTCCCGTCATGTGAACGTTTCAATTGCTTTTTCACTTGGCAGTTTGGATGTGTACATTTGTAATAACTACGAACAAATTCATTTCCTTCAACAAGTTTCTGCCCATATTTACGCCAGTTGTACCCGTCCTCTGACTCTTGCTCACGTACTACAGGACTGCTCCCGTCCATACCAGGCAATGGAGAGGGTGTCAGTGATGTCTTCTTGGTTATCATAGAGGAAGCATTTCCTATTTGCTCCGATTGTGAAGTATGGACCCCAGTATCAGGAAATGGATCTATCTCAGGTTTAATTGCGGGAGTTCGTCCTCCTCGATCAAAATGTAATGTAGAAATTTTACCTTTGACAACAACTGGAGATGCATTATCTGGTCGATCTTCAACAACAGAGACAACAGAAAATTCCATACCTGGCAACAGAGAGGGAGTCAGTGATGTCTTCTTGGTTATCGTAGAGGAAGCATTTCCTAGTTGCTCCGATTGTGAAGTATGGACCCCAGTATCTGGGTGTGGATCTATCTCTGTTTTAATTGAGTGGGTTCGTCCTCCTTGATCAGATTGTGATGCAGGAGTTTTACCTTCGACAACAATTGGAGATGCATTATTTGGTTGCTCTTCAACAACAGAGACAATAGAACCATCAGCTAGCGGAAGGTTCAACGGCTTTGGATGATCATGCTGACCAAAATAAACAGTGTCAATCATTTTCCCGTCATGTGAACATTCCAATTGCTTTTTCACTTGGCAGTTTGGATGTGTACATTTGTAATAACTTCGAACAAATTCATTTCCTTCAACAAGTTTCTGCTTATATTTATGCCAGTTATACCCGTCCTCTAATGCTTTCTCACATACTACAGGACTGCTCCCTTCCATACCAGGCAACAGAGAGGGAGTCAGCAATGACTTCTGGGTTGTCATAGAGGAAACATTTCCTTGTTGCTCCGATTGTGAAGCATGGACCCCAATATCAGGAAGCGGATCTTTCTCTGATTTAATTGATGGGGTTCGTCCTCCTTGATCAGATTGTGATGTGGGAATTTTAATATCAGAGCATGCATGACTTCCAGCATCTGGGCTCCATAATTTATCCGTGCCAACTTCATCTGTTACAGACTCCCCTGAAGAAACCATCTGAAGTAAAGAACCTCTTATTAGTTAAAGTATTTCAGCAAAACCCTAGTTACCATTAAATTACGCCCCTGTTGATAGTCCAAACCTGGAAAAGGCATTTGAAAAAACATCTTATAGTATATACTAAAACAATAATGCGCACATAACTTAACAGCGATTGAAAACTTTTGAAATTAACCAGCCAAAGCAGAACAATCAGCCACATATCAGCCGTTAGTATTTAATTGCTCATAAATTTAAAAAATAATAGTCATATCATATTGCATCAGCTCGTGACTGCCTTGCTTGATTAAGAATTTCATAATTAACAAAAGCTTTGCGTAAAATTATGCATTCCAAAAGGTGTTTTTTCTTCCCCTTCTTGTTACGCTTACGTTGAGCATCACAGGAAATACTGCAAAATGCCAACCAAACAATTCCTATTTCAAGTACTAACAGAACTATGAAATTTAAGATCTTAATTCGGAAAAAAATTTAAAAGTTCGTTTTTTTTAAAAAAAAATAAAAATAAAACAAACACAAGACAACCATCAAATCGCCTGGAAAAATCTCACTTTAAGAATTATTTCAACTATTTAATATAATTCAAGGACTATGGTTTTCCAAACTCCGTTGCTTTTCTTCTTCGAGTTTCTCAGCAACCAAAGACAGTACAAACAAATTAAGAGCCATTATTTCCAGAATTACGCCGGAAAGCCGTTAAGTCAATTCAATTCACTATAAAAATAAATTAGGTAAAAAAAACAGAACCAAGTAAATACAGAAAAAAAAAAAGGAAAAAAAAGTTACCAATGCAAGTTCGAAGATACCAACAAGAAACCCTAGCACTACATCACGTTGAAAGAGCGTGAGCTTAAGATTCGATCAGAGCAATAAATCACGCCGGTTATCGTAATCGGAGCCGGGAAGTCAAAGTTGGTAGGTAAAGGGTTGGAAGTAGAGTGGAGGGCGGGGGAAGGGGAGTTTCAGGTTGTTAGTCTGATTTAAAAAAATATATATATCATGACAGGAAGAGGAGAAGAGCTTCGGGACTAATAGAGTGCGGTTGTTAACACTTTAGTATCAATGTACCTTTTGTGTTGAGACGCTGGTATTGGTTGCTTCTCGGATATTCTTTCTCAAACCTTTGCTTTATGCAGGGCCCGCCTGCCGGCCTTTCTCTTAGATCAGAGATGTAATTTTTAAGTTTAAATCTATTCTATTTTGATTACTATTTATTTAACTTATAAAAATATTTTTAATTAAATTTAATTATAAAAATATAAAATGTAAAATAAATTTTGCACCAAATTTTAAAGACGTAATTTTTTATTATCTAAACCTAATTTGATCTGATTTATAGATAAATAATTTGATTAAACTTGATTTAATTGCAAATTTAATTTAATTATTTTAATTGGTATAATTTTCATGAAAACTTTATTTTTAATATATAAATATATTACTTTATTAAAATTAATCTCTTAAATTAACGTATTAAATAATAAATGTATTAGTGTAGTACATATATCTTTATAATACAGCATATTAAACTCTTATTTTGGATGAATAGAGATCGTTTAAGTATTTCAATTTGAATTAATTTAATATATTACATTTTTATTATAATTTCAAGGACAAGAATTTATTCTATTTATATGTAATCTTTATTACATATAAACTTTTTAATTATGTTCAATTCAATTGATGAATTTATATAAATATAAAAATAAAATAAAAATTGTTATTTGAAGGAAATTTATGTCTTTAATTTAAGAAAAACTGATTTTAATTAAAAATTACCAAACTTTTAAAAAAAGAATTATTATTATAGATTGACTATTATATATTTCTTATCTCCTTTAAAGTTTTTTTTTCCCAAAATTACTTACCCATTAAATAATTTTTTAAAAAAATTATAATTTTTTGCCCAATATATTAAATGCGTCAAAATCCAGTATTCGTTATAAGTTTTATATACTACAAGTTTGCAATAGCAATTTTAATTTATGAAATAGCATTTTAATTTAGTTGTCTTTCGTCTTCGGATTACAATTTTTTGAATTGTGTATACAAAATGTAATCATTGTCTAAAAATGCATTTGAAACCAATATAATTTTGTTAGTCGCAAATAGGGATGTTAATGAATTAAATCGGATTATAATTTAAAAATTTTATTTGTTTATTTAATTTCAGATCAAATCAGGCTCAAGCTGATCAAGAGTTTCTAACATTGTTCAAAATAACATCAA
The DNA here is from genome assembly GCA_029448705.1 of Adansonia digitata. Classification (NCBI taxonomy): domain Eukaryota; kingdom Viridiplantae; phylum Streptophyta; class Magnoliopsida; order Malvales; family Malvaceae; genus Adansonia; species Adansonia digitata. The sequence goes on from JAQSVH010000003.1 coordinate 10,636,551, forward strand.
AAAATTAAAAAAAAAATTTACATCAATATTCATAATTAAGCATATATAAAAAAATAAAATTTTATCACATAAATAATAATTCAAATTCGATCGGAGCAAGTTGAAGCGTAAAAATATTTAACTAAACCTAGTACCAAGTATAAGTGTATATTAAAAATATTTATATTAACGACAAAATTCCAGCAAAATTAATTTGATTAAAAATAATTAAAAATTAAATAAAGTTATTATAAAAATAAAAATATAAAAATGGATATATTTTTTGCTTTCAAAAAATAATATTCATTTAAAGAAACTTCTTTTTTAAGTATTATTAAAACTTTAAAATATAATTTTATTTTTTAAAATTTTTTTTTTCACAAAATAAGTGTATTGATTTTAGTTTTAATATGAAGTTATTGACAATAAAAAAATCCACCAAATTATTGTTTGATAAAAAATTATATTTATTTATTTTCTTTCTTAGCAAATAATAATTACATAATAAAAATTAATAAAAATTAAAAAATGTACCTTTTTTAGTATTAATGTATAATGATATTGATGATAAAAACATCCATCAAATTATTGATTGACAAGAAATTATATTTATTTATTTTCTTTCTTAACAAATAATAATTGATGCACCGCAAAGAAAGACAGATGTAGATGTCATAAAACCATAGAAGTCGATAAAATCACATTTCAATATCTCTGGAAACCCTAATTTCTGAGACACCATGCTTCGATCCCCGGGCCACTCTCCCCGCCACGTTTCATCACCGTCACCATCTCCATATTCCGGCAAGTCTCTCCAAACTGCCAGTGCTTCTTCCTCGATCACCCCAAAAAACCCTGGCAAAAAACGCCCCCGGGTCCTCGACGAAGACAACTACGTGGCCGCCATCGAGAAGATCGTCGAACGTGATTTCTTCCCCGATATTTCCAAGCTCCGAGACCGACTTGATTGGCTCGAAGCTATCAAGACCGGCGATCCGATTCAAATCCGTGATGCGCAGTTGAAGATCATCGAACGCCGCGGCAAAAAGGTAAATAATGCAAATTCCAAGGGTAGAGGCCAAACCCAAACCCCTGGTTCTACGTTTATGAGAAATTTTACTCCTTTTGATGAATTTGATGGTAAAACCCCCCAAACCCCAAGTGTTTTAGGCAGGGGATTATCCGATGAGGGTGATTGTAGGGAAAGCGAGGATGAGGTCGATACGAATTTGTCCTTAGATGAATTTTTTAGGCGGTATACGAGTGAGGATAACGACAGTTTTTCAAAGATTTTAGAGAAGGTTAATAGGAAGAAGAAAGAGAAGTATGGGTATTTGACGCAGGGGGAAAATGCGGAGGATGATATTAAATTAATTGAGGATGCAAAGAGGGATAGGATCACAGATGGATATGGAACGTCTGATCAGCCGACGAGCAGATTAGAAGGGTGGAAGTATACTGCCAAGAATTTATTGATGTATCATCCCGCCGATCGGGGTGAGGCCCTGTTGACTGAGGAGGAACGAGCAATAAGATTGAAGGGTTTGACAAAGGAGATCAATCGTGGGAACACGCGTTTTCATGGTAAAGTGATGGATTCTAGGCCAAAAGATGATGGATCCATGGAGGTGTTGTATACTCCTGTTGCCGGCGCTACTCCAATGCCTATGCCAGGTAGGGATCAGGATAAGGGCAAAAAGTATGATCTCGAGGATTTGAGGAAGACCCCAAATCAGTTTTATGTGGAATCTGGAAAGAAAGCAGAGAATGGTTATAGTTTTGTAAAGACACCATCACCTGCACCAGGCGTTGATGAATCCCCCTTTATTACATGGGGTGAAATTGAAGGGACACCTTTGAGGTTGGAACCTGAGGATACACCAATTGATATTGGTGGTAGTGGCGATGGGCCTTGTTTTAAGATTCTTTGTCCCCCTGCCAGAGATGTCAAGGCACACTCCTTATCAAGGGAAGCTGCTCGGAAATTGAGGGAAAGGTCGCAGATGTTTAAGAAGCCACCATTGCCATCACCATATAGAGGGGGCAGTGCTAGTCCAAGTGTACGTACACTTTCCCCTGCCGCCCAGAAGTTTGTAAGAAGAGCAATTGCAAAGTCCTCTTCTTCAGTGGATGAAACTCTTCGCGCCAGTTACAGAGGTGCAAGCCCAGGGTTGTCTACTCCTAAAAGTGTAAGAAGTGTTTCAAGGTTTGGAAGGGATGGCAGCATGAATTCCAAGTCACCTTCTTTAGGGGAGGGTTCTAATCCTCCATGGTAATTGTTGTCTTAACTGATCAATGTTATTATAGTTCAATACTAGTTTCTTGTTTGTGCCTAATTCCCTGAGAAAACCCGTTTGTATTTGATGGGTAAATGTATCATTTCAGATTTTTCATTATCTTAGTTTTCTTTGTTTTTTTTTTTTTTCTTTTAAATGAATATAAGACAGTTTCAAATATAAAATGTTCTATTTTGTTTCATAATTCTTATACCCGCGTTGATTGGATGATGATATTTTCATACCGTTCAACCTCTGTCTCTCTCTCTCTCTCTCTCTCTCTCTCTCTCTCTCGATCTCTCCCCATTAAGTTCTCTGAGTGTTGGGATATATAGTAGGAAATAAGAATTATGATGGTTCTATTAATACCTACAGGGAAGGGTATAAGGGGAGACGAAAGTGCCTATTGACACACACGGCCACTATCCTCTCCCCATAAAACCGGCTTATTGGGTTGTGCAGTGGTCAAGCTTATTTAGCTTATAACCTTCTCTTTCGTTGGATTGAAGCACTCTGCCAATCCCTTGAGCGCTTGTTGTGACATATGCACTGCATAGTTTTCTTTTGTAAGATTAGAATAGCATCTCATGTGATAAATTGATAATTTATAGTATAAATTAACTTGTGAGTGCCATATGACTTGACCTTCTGTATGAAGGGGGCACTTCTTGGGCTAAGCACAACCCGTTAGAGTGATTAATAGGGACCCAAGTTTTTCGTAGTTAGGACGACCTTTATTGCTAGTCCTAACAGTGTTAATACTAAGTGTTTCAAGGTTCAAATGGGATGAGATCATGGTTTTAGGTTAACCCTGTGTAAAAGGTTTCAACTGGTAGCTTTAGGAGCTGGAAGCTTTGCGAAAATACAAGTCCGAGGAAATTCATTAAGCCGTATGGTCCATTATGAAATCAATGTATCATGTTTTATATCCTAAGCTTCGCTGAATTTGTCTTAATTTTGTATAATCAACACCTTGAGAAACTTTTGTAGCCTTCTATATTACTTGTACTCAGACATGACTGTTTGATACAGATATATGTTTGATATAGGTTTGTTTAATTTTTTTTTTTTTTTAAGATTTTCATGTATTTAGAGTGTTTTTTGGGGATTCTATTTTCGTATTTATATCCGAATATGTCTCAATACAAGTTTTGGAGATAAATGCTTAAAAAAAAAAAAGAATCGGAGCAGTACCCTTAACTAGGTTCCCTGATATTTCCATTTAATGGCTTACACCTAACAAAGACACCCGGGGGGGGGTGGTGGTTCCCGTGACATACTTGCCTGTAATTGCATCATCACATCTTAAACCGATCAAGTTCTCTTCTTTACTTCTATGTTTTGTGATCTTTGCTGGTTCCAATTGTAGTCTTTGGCTTTAAATAGAAAGCTAAAAAGGCAAAGGAGCTGTGACCTTGCGGCAACTGAGTACAAAAGATCCAGAATCATAGCCAGGTTCCAATGTATGTACGTAAAATAAACTACAAGTTGACAAATTAATTCTAGCAGTTGCAGGAGGAAGAATGCACCTCATTTCCCATGATGCTGAGATTTAAGTTTTCCTTGTTGGTGATTCAGGCACGGGAATTTCATGAAATTAAAGATTTTTCCATTTTTTTTAAATGAAATTAAGAGACTTCTTCTAAGATCATGCATGGTTCCTTGCATGTCTTTTACGACCCCAATATATTTTCTTCACGGGTGCAGGCAGCTTTCCTTAGTTGACACGGATTTTGACAGTTAAAGATTACTCTCTGTGCTCTGCTCCGCGGGGTTATATATAACCCACCTAATATTTGCATGGATGAGCTGGTTGGAGCCTGACGGTTGATCTCGTAATTTTATATACAATACGATTACACAAATAAAATATAAAAATAATTAAAATATTATGTAACAGAAATATACGAATATATTAAAATTTATATACATTAATTATTAACATATTAAAATTTACATAAATATATAATGCTTTAAATAATATTATAATTGAAAGATTTAAGGTGGTAAAAGTCTGTTTACGGTCTCTATAATATGGTCAAAAGTACAAGTTTTTTTCTCTATTATTGAATTAAGTATTTTTATTCTCATAAATTTAAAATTAAAGCAAATAAAAAATTATTAATGATATTAAACGAAATTCGTTTAAATGCATAACATGAATTTATAAAATACAACATGAAAATTCAAGTTTTTAGGTGAATT
>JAQSVH010000003.1:10660211-10673959 GCA_029448705.1 Adansonia digitata
TTCATTTCACTAAAGTAATTTAATAAAAATATAATTTTACTTATAAATCATAAAAAAATTACAATGATAATTTAAAAAATATATATAGCAAATAATAATGTTCATTTTTGTCAATTTAAAAAATTTTTCATATTATTTTTTATTTATATCATAAATATAGATTATATATAGATAGATTATAGGTTACATTCACTATAATTAATAGTAGCAAACATAAAAATAACGTACTTTTATATTTTCCCTGAACATGCCAAATTTTCATTTGAGCACTTCTAAATTTTAGTTGTTAAAATTAATTAGTAACAATGTTTTTGGAGGAGACTAGTAATATAATTAAATCACCCTCATTTTGACATTGTCTTTCTATCTAGATTTTACATTTTTAAATTCATATTTTCTGTTCCTAGCAAACTATAAATATCTTGTTCAACTTTATATAAATATATGATTTGATTTTGAAATGCTAATTACGTTATATTAAGGGTACGTTTGGTAGAGTAAAAAAATAGAATGATAGATAAAAAGACTAGAAAAGTAAAAGAAAAAATAAATTTTGAGTGAGCCTAGTAAGAAAATAAATTAGGAAGAAAGAATATAAAAAATATTATCATTTCCTCACCTATTAACAAAAATAAATCATTTTACATTAGAAAAAAAAATTTGAAGAAAATGAGAGTTGTGCGAGTTAGTGTTTATACTTACAAAATTACTCCTTTTTTTTTTTAATTTTATTTTTGTCATCTCAATTTTCAATAAAACATATAGTAAAACAATTATTTTTCATTTTCTTTCCTCTCCTTTTTCAATTATTCCAAGTAATGGATGCAAAAAAGATTTTTTTTTCATCTTTTTATCTTTTCTATCAAGCACACCAATATATATATATATGTTTTCTGTCTTCCAATTTTTCTTCTCTTTTAATTTTTTATCTTTCTAATTCTCATTCCACCCTAACAAGCAGAGGCTAAAGCATGCACGTCTCAATTATATAAAATACGAGCAACATAAATAGCACGGTGCAGTTGGTCACTTTGAAAACTACCTGGATTAAATTACTATAAATCAAGGGCTTAATTCTCGTTACAAGTCTTTTTAACTAGTTGCTTGCACGCCTGCTTGTTTCCAACAGGATTTAATTAATCATTCGATATAAACATGGAAAACTATCTTACCTCAGCTGAAGATATCCAAAAAATAATGGCAACCAATTACAATGCTTTGGGCACTTGAAACGAAACAATTAGTTTTTTAAAACTTAAAAATTAATAGGATTACAGAGTAATGTCAAGCCAATTCAGGCTTGCAACATGAACAATTATTTTGAAACAATGTGGCATTTCAGGAAATGTGAACTCCTTGAATGTTCCATGCTGTGGATCATAAAGAACAAGTGCTTTCCTTCTGTACTCCAATAAGATCTCACCGCTTTTTAACATACATAGTACTCGAACAAATGAGTTAGGAAAACGAGCCCTTGCACTATAGATGTGTAGATCAGCTGCCTGCAATGTTTGGGGCAACTAAGTTCCGATGGTGAATTCTTTGATCCAAGACTCCTTCTTACCATATTCCTTCATAACCCAAATCTCCAGTTGTTCATTATTACTATCATGAAATGCACCAGCTGAGAGACAACCTCGTAAAACCATCAAATGATGAAAACACCTATCTAAGCCACAACAGTCGGGTTTTGGTACCTCCTGGAATTGCTCAGTTTCGAGGTCAAACGATATAAGCAAGCTAGCCGTGGTATACCTGTTAGGCCTTGAAAGCCAATGAAGTCTCCCATTTACCGTAGCCTTCGATGTCGGCCAAATAAAACGGTAAGGTATCATTCCTAAATTTCTCCAATCAGGGCTTCCAATAGTTAGAATCTGAACCTCGGATTGAACTGAAGTAGATGTAGGTACATTTGAGTTGCCTCTTCTAAACTGTCTCCGTAATACTATCTGGATCACCTTGTATTCTTTTGTGGTTGGATGAAAACCGAACCCCAGGTGCCCCAACTGTGCTGGATACTTAATCAATTTTGGGAGCTCGATGTAAAACCTGGTAAAGGGGTTGCAAATGTATATGCTTCGCGAATTATCATGCATGCAAAGCAAGCCATTGCATGAATCTACCAAATACATGAGCATAGCGGAACAAGGCAGCTTCTTTGAGATCACCTTTCCTTCACTATGATCAGCGAAATCTATAAAGTGAAGCTGATCGGGGATAGGCCAATTGCTTTGTAAGATGAAGCTTGGATCATTGCCAGCCTCAGCCGTGTACAAGAAATGCTTACTAATAAGAAATGGATCTTGTATTAAGCTTCGCCAGGCTCGGCAAACCAACTTTGATTTCAGCAAAGATGTTAAGGGAAGCCTGGATAGTATATGGAGGACGACCTCCCGAGGAAGACGCTCCATCATGTTTGCTCTGACTGGCCTTGCTTCAGAAGTTTGCTTTCTTTCATGGTTAATTACTCCATAATTAACGAAGACAGAGGACTAAAGATATACATATATATATATATATATATATATATATAATAAACACACACGTTTGGGGCTTTTGGAGTTCAAAACAAAGCCGATGTTGAAAAATTTCAATGAAAACAAATTAATATGACAAAGAGAAAATCATCAATGATAATGTAATGGCATAGTGATCCTCTACGGCGAGGTGAGATTGCGATATGCCACGGCATATTTCTCATTTTCATCTTTTTTCATGATAATACTTTTTTCATCTTTCTTTTTTGAGATGTCTCGAAATAAAGTCATATATTTTTTTCATTTCTGAACACTTAATATATTCTTACCTTTTCCTATTTTATAAATTGGTCTTGTTTTAAAAAAAAATAATTTTTTTTGGGATATATAGTAAAACCTAAAAAGTATCATTCATCAATATTATATAACATAAAAAATTCCTCCATGATGAATAATGAAGACAGAGAGCTAAAGATAGATAGACGGATAGTATAAAGAATTTGAGGCTTTTGGCGATCAAAACAAAGTCGATGATGAAACATTTCCCTGAAAACAAATTAATATGACAAAGACAAAGTGATAAATGATAATATAATGGCATAGTGATCGTCTACATGAAGGAATTGACCATGAAAGACAGCAAAATTCTGAAGAAAGGCCAACCAGCAGCAAACATGACGGAGCGTCTTCCTCTTGAGGTCGTCCTCCATGTACTATCCAGGCTTCCCTTAAATCTTGCTGAACTCAAATTTGGTTTACCGAGCCTGGCGATGCCTAATACAAGATCCATTTCTTATTAGCAAGCATTTCTTGCACTCAGCTGAGGCTGGCAAAGATCCAGGCTTCATCTTACAAAGCAATTGCCCTATCCCCGATCAGCGCCACTTTATAGATTTCTCTTATCATAGTGAAGGAAAGGTGATCTCAAAGAAGCGGCCTAGTTCTGCTATGGTCATGTATTTGGCAGATTCATGCAATGGCATGCTTTGCATGCACGACACTTCCCGAAACATATACATTTGCAACCCCATTACCGGGCAATAGATCGAGCTCACAAAATTGATATATCCAGCACAGGTGGGAGTGGGACACTTGGGGTTCGGTTTTCATCCAACCAAAAGGAATACAAGGTGATCCAGATAGTGATACAATTGAAAAGAGGCGACTCAAATGAAGCTAGATCTACTTTAAATCAATCGAAGATTCAGCTGCTAACTATTGAAAGTCCTGCTCGGAGAAATTTAGGAACGATACCTTAACGTTTATTTCTGTCGACATCGAAGGCTATGGTAAATGGGAGACTTCACTGGCTTTCGAAGCCTAACAAGTATACCACTGCTAGCTTGCTTATATCGTTTGATCTCAAAACTGAGCAATTCCAGGAGGTACCAAAACCTGATTGTTGTGGCTTAGATAGCTGTTTTCGTCATCTGATGGTTCTACGAGGTTGTCCCTCAGCTGGTGCGTTTCATGATAGTAGTAATGAACAATTCGAGATTTGGGTTATGAAGGAATATGGTATGAAGGAGTCTTGGATCAAAGAATTCACCATCGTAACCTACTTGGCCCAAACATTGAATTAACATAAGATCCATTCCTCGATTATACAAGACTTCATTTCCCTAATTTATTTGTTCGAGTTCTATGTATGTTGAAAAGTGGTGAGATCTTGCTGGAGTACAAAAGCAGAGTACTTGATCTTTACGATCCACGGCATGGAACATTCAAAGAGTTTACATTTCCAGAAATGTCACATTGTTCAAAATAATTGTTCACGTTGCCAGCCTGAATTGGCTTGACATTACTCTATAATCCCATTCATTTTTAGGGTTTAAAATTGTTGTTTCCTTTTAAGTGCCCTAAGCATTGTAACTGGTTGCCATTATTTTATGGATATCTTCAGCTGAGGTAAGCTAATTTTCCATGTTTATATCGAACGATCAATCAAATCCTGTTGGAAACAAACAGGCTTGCAAACAATAAGTTAAAAAGACTTGTAACGAGAATTAAGCCCTTGATTTAAAGTAGTTTTATCCACATAGTTTTCAAAGTGCCCAACTGCAGCCAGTTGTTTCGTGTGTAAGTAATTAGAAATTTCGAAATTAAAAACAAAAAAAATTGAAGTTGCACTAGATCTTTGCTATTTGCTATGACAGAAAATATGAATTTAAAAAACAAATCAAGTCAGAAGACAATATATATAAAAATAATTTCCTTTAATTTGTCTTCTTGTATTGACACGACCAAAAGTATTTTCCTACAATAATATTCCGCTATAATTGATGACTTTGTTTCCATTGTTTTGTCAGCTTGTATCGAAGTGCAAATATATTATATGCTCCGGTGACTTTGCTTTGATCGCCAAAAGCTCAAAACTTGGTATTCTATATCAGCGTTGCCAATCATCAAGAACTAAGTGATCTTAAAACAACGAGCAAACTCGTGAAGAAAGAGCAACAAATTACAACAAATATGATGGAGAAACTTCCTCAGGAGATCATCCTTCGTATACTATCCAGGCTTCCAGTAACATCTTTGTTGCAATCGATGCTGGTTTGCCGAGCTTGGCGAAGCTTAATGCAAGATCGGCTTCTTGCTACTACCCATTTCTCACACATGGCTGACATTAGAAGTCCGTGCTTCATCTTCCAAAGCAATCAGCCTAGCTCATCGTATCAGCTTTTCTTCATAGATTTTTCTGATATTGTTAGCGAAGGAAAGGTGATGTTCAAGAAACTTCCTGCTGATTCCTCTACGTCTATGTATTTGGTGGATTCATGCAATGGGTTGCTATGCATGCGTGATTTACGTGGCATACATATTTACAACCCCTTTAACAGGCTTTACTTAAATCTTCCAAAATTGATTCACTATCCGGCAGAGGTGGGACACATTGCATTCGGATTTCATCCAAAAACAATGCAATACAAGGTAGTCCAGATAGTATTAAGAAGACAATTCGTTAAAAGAGGCGGCATCATCGATGTTGCTACATCTACTTTAATACAATCTCAGGTCAATGTTCTAACAGTTGGTGATCCCTCTTGGAGAAATATAGGAACGTTACCTTATGATTTGACTCGGCCGACACCGAAAGCTTTGGTGAATGGGAGGTTTCATTGGCTTTCTATGCCTAACAACTACACCACCGCTAGCTTACTCATATCGTTTGACCTCGAAACCGAGCAATTCCAGGAGGTACCTAAGCCTGATTGTTGTGGCTTAGACAGGTGTTTCCATTATCTGATGGTTTTACGAGGTTATCTCTCAACTGTTGCATATCATGATAACCAACAATTGGAGATTTGGGTTATGAAGGAATATGATACGAAGGAGTCCTGGATTAAAGAATTCACCATTGGGACTTACGTGCCCCAAACATTGCAGCAACATGATCTCCTACTCTTCAGTAATGCAAGGTCTCGTTTCCCAAACTCATCTGTCAGAGTTCTATGTATTTTGAGAAATGATGAGATCTTATTGTGAGTATAGAAACAGAGTAGTTGTCTATGATCCTCAACATGGAACATTCAAGGAGCTGACATTTCCTGAAATGACACATTGGTACAAAATAGTTGTTCATGTTGGCAGCCTGAACTGGATTGACACTCCTATATATTGATTTCTAAAGAGCTAGGACTACGCCGAAGAAGACGCTGTTCCCCTTTTGAGTTTCGGTCTTCTTTTATTGTAACCTGCATTTGCATATCAAATCTTCTCTCTATTTCCACCATTAGTATATATAAATGCTGAAGTGACAACGAAAGATGCTTCTTTCCTTTTTTTTTCGATCTGCTTGTTGAAAATCAACTTTGCTTTGTCAGAGTTAATGTCCTCTGCCTTGTCATGCAATGGGCTGGCCTTAGTTATAGTTCTAATTCAATCAGCCCCCAGCACGTTCGCCTGGATTCACTACAGTTGATGATGCCACTTCCTTCAATCAAGACATGAAAGAAGTTAGGGGGACAACATTGGGTATTTGAATTGTGGCCGTAGATGCTTTTTCACTTTTATCATATTTAATGCAGTTGTAGATATAATGAATATTATTATAATTAATTCTGATTGATCATAAATATCAATATTAAAAATAACCAAAATTGTAAAATAGCAATTGTAACATTGTGTTGCTACACTTATTTAAATCTTTGATCAAGTCATTGAATCCTGCATCAAATTATCTATGTATACAGTTTTTAATTTTTCATCTCAATCTTCAAAATATAAACATAATATAAATTATTAAATGCATCAAAACTTACAAATACAATATGTACATATTAAACTGCTTGTGTTTTTCTTCGTAATTTGATTTCAATATATTAGAAAGTTTATTCAAACGTTTTATTGTGCCATAAAATTATTTGATTAAACTTGTTACACCTTGTAATTGATTAAGAAAAAAATAAACCTAAAAAAATTATATTTACAGCACATTTGAAATAATTTCTTTTTTTGACTTTTTATTTATACTTAAAAAAAAATTTCATTTTCATTGCATCAAATAAATTTTTATTATATCCAAATAAATTTTATTTTATATTTCTTAAATAAGTTTATATAATTTTATTACATCCAAATAAATTCTTATTCTTTGATTTTTACTAAATAAGCTTGTATTTAAAATAAAAATTAATTTATATTAGAAGTTTATTTAAGTATAAATTAAAAGTTAAAAGCTTATTTCGGTATAAATTAACAATTAAAAATTTATTTGAGTGAAAATTAAAAATCAAGTCTTATTTTTAGGTACAATAAAAATATGAAAATTTAGAAGTCTTTTTTTTTTTTTAATATTTTAGCCAAAATTATACTTACTAAAATTTGATCAGTTTCCAACCTTGATTTACTTATTTGCTTCTGAATGGTCACGAAATAAAGAAAGTGACCCGTTTCTTGGGCGTCAAGAATCCTACCTTTCCAAATCGTTCTGACCTTTAACTACTTAAACATTACCCTTCACTAGTCATAGAGGGTTTGTTTCTTTCCGGCAAAGCCTGTTGAATTCCTTTTTACTTCCATCAAAAGAAAACCAGAAAACCGAAGAACTCAGGCTCAACTCAAAGTCTTAATCATTCTCAGTAGTTTTTAACCCTGGGTTCTTCTTCTGTTGTTCATATTTTCGTTGTTTTTCACGGTATAATTTCGATGCTAATTCCTTCCGTCTAACCCCGGTTATGTTGCTTAACTAAGAGGCCTAGGTAGCCTCGGATTGAATTTAACAAAATCTTTGTTAGATATGAAAGCGTTTTCCAATCTGTAATTTCCTAATATATAAATATTCATATATTTGTTTCTATGGTAGAAATTAGCTGTGTTGTTATGTCTTCAAAACCCAAAATAATATTACAATTATGATTTTTCAATTTAAATGTTTTTTTCTTGGCTGATATGAACAAGTAATTCAACATCAATTGCTTTATGTAATGCCATATATGGATCAAATTTTCTTTATACATGCATGGATATGCGAGTTTAGCCCTGGATTTGATCAGATCATTGAAGCAAATTATTTCTGTTGAAATCTCTCTGCAGGTTCAGTGTTGTAGGTGACGAATTAATGCATGAAACATAAGACTATTCTGGGGTAGTAATGGACCACCATAGTTTTATTCTGCTTTTGTTGATCATGATCTTGCAATCACAAACTTGCTCGTCAATGTCATGGCCTTCATGGGGGAGGGTTCAATTTTCTGGACAGACGCAGAACATGGAAAAACCAGTCGATGATTGGGCGATGACGAGTGATTTCTCCGCAGGATTCTCGTTAAAAGCCGTTGATTATACGGAAGGGATTCAACTGGTGGAAAATGCGAAAAGAAAACTGGTGAGCTCCAACTCGTGTTGGCAAAGAGCTTATCAGCAAATATTTGCTGCCTGCTCCGAGATCATTGGAGATGACAGCGAAAAGCGGAAAAGATTTGCTTGGGATCTCTGCAATTGCTTTCAGAATGATTCGGGAAGACCCTATTTCCCTCACTGTCAACCCAAGTCTTCGATGCAAAAATGCCTTGCTAAGTTGGATGACGTATCTTATCAAACTTATCTTCAATTCTTTCTAGAAACCAACACAATTTGTTATCAGCTACAGTAAGTCCTATTTCTTTCATCCTAGTTGTCTTTGTCTCACCTAATCGACATTAAAATTGATTAATGGAAAAGACTCTAAAAATAATTTGTAATTTGCAGACATACTATGTTATCCGGATTCGGACTCATGTCACACACTCATGTCCAGACACAAGTTTCCGATAAATGAATAAAACTTCTGATTATGTTTTAAATCTGCAGGGCTACTGCATTCAGGCTTCAAACAGAAAAACTGGTGAATGATTTGAAAAATGCAGCTCATATCACAGAGGAAAAAATGGAGAACATGGAAATGAAAACAGATCAGTTGTTAAAGAGCTCAAACGACGTTCTAGGTTCCCTAACTACGATTGACCAACGCTCCCAACAAATAGATGAAACAACCAAGAATGTGTCGGATCACATGCACATTGTAGTCGAACATTCAATGGAAGTTTTCAAGCAATCTCAAGAAATCGCGGCTTTTCAATCGGAACTGAAGGCAGGGCAAGAGCGAATGAAGAGCAATTTGGAAGAAGGGATGGCAACGCTTAATGAATCCTACGAGAACTTGGGTGAAAGACTTGACGACATAAAAGAAGAAACTGTTGAAGTGGAGAGGAAAATAAACAAGATCGGCAATGTAATGTCTGAGAAAATGACTAATTTGCAGAGCAAAGCTGATGACATTGGGAAAATGACCGGAGTTTCCTTGGATAATCAAAGGGAACTTTTAGATAAGCAGTCCACAGCTCTTGAGGGTCTTCAATCGATTACAGAATTTCAATCACGAGCACTAGTTGAGAGCAGGTAGCTCTAATTCCAGAGCATATTTATAAGCAAGTACCTAGGGTTTATTAAAAACTATGGTATCGAACACATTTTCGGATATGAGTACAGGATTCAAGTTAAAAAAAATTGAACATACTTATATTCAACGCTCGTACTCAAGTCAATCGAAGATATTTACCAACAGTATAAATAGCTCAGCGATTTTAACTTTTGCAGGGATGCGCTGAAAGAGTTGGCTGAATTTGGCCATAACCAACAAGAAATGCTTCTTCAGCGACAACAACAGCTTGAACAAGCCCATGACCATCTGGTTGAGAATTCGAAGTCTATATTAGCAGCTCAGGTTTATCTTTTGCTTTTGTATTTGAATTTTTTAAACAATATGATCGATTTATAGTAATTAAACTTATTCATTCACTAAAGTTTTTCTTAATCAAATTTGAAACGTTGCAAAATATTCAAATACAGGAAGCTTTTGAGTTCAAGCAAGCCCACATGTTTGCAGCTTTGGACAAGCTCTTTAGCCTGCATAATGCCATGTTGGTTGAATCTCGATTGATCAAAGCCTTCTTCCTTTATTGCTTATCGATATTTGTACTGTATGTGCTCACAAGTACAAAGCAAACATACAACGTGAGACCCAGACTCTACATTGGTATGTACCTACATCTTTTTTTTTTTTTTCTCCTTACCTTTCAAATTGATCCAAATATATGTTTAACTCTTTAATTAAAATTTTACAGGTTTATGTGCTTCATTCATGATTGAAATGGCTATAATCAGATATTCGATGAACGATATTGAGCAACAAACATGGCTTATTAATCTGCTCAGGCTGCTCTATACAATTCTTGCATCTGTTCAACTTCTATTTGCCATATATTCATATAGGTATATGAACGGATCATTCTAGCTTATTTTGCGATTAATTTTTTGCCGTCATCAATATCACAATTACGATAAAAGCACTGTAACCAAAAGCACATCTGCGACTGCTATTTAAAGCTTTGGTTATAATCTGAAGTTTCATATCTAACAAGGAAGGCTATATACTTCTGGCGCAGGGATTACGAAATGTTGAACCATCAAATGCTAGTAGCATTGATTGAGAAGGTTAATAGCATGAGGAAAAACTCGGAGTTGTCTTGGGAGACAGATAGTGATGTGGACTGGTCATCATGGATAGATACCGATTTACCCGACAGTGTAGACAATCTCAAGGACCCAGACTACATGCTTCCGTTTCCTGCAGAAGAGAGTGGGGAGAATTCGATTGCAACTTCCTTAAATTCCAGGAAATATGATCTCCGACCCCGCCATGGATGTTGAAATTTAGTCTAATTTAACAGCTTGCTGATTAAAAATCATCCTCGGAATGTCCTGTTTCGTGCCAATCTGATCCCTGGAGTACAGCTATAGTTTCGTGCTCATCAACTGAAAGGAAGATGTATTTACGATTGCTATTAGAAAAATATAATAATACCTAGATTTACTGATTTAGACTGTCCATGAATTGATTTCAAGATAACAATGATTTCTTGCTACATTGCTCTGCTGAGCTTTGGGCCGCTTGCCGGTACCAATAGCCGATTCGAAACCTCTCCATCTTCCTTTCTTAAACAGTGTTTTCTGAATCTTCTTGACAACCATTTGCTTTCTAACTCGCGGCTGCTTGAGGAAAAATGATGGGCCTCTCCAAACAATTTCCCTCTTGTTGGGATGATTCCATAGCTTAGCCTCAAAATTCACCGCACTGCGGCCCGCAGCACCGAAGTTTCTGCCGAGTTGCCAATGCATGTTGCTTTTCAAGGGCCATTGGTTTGCCATGATGAACATGTTGGCGACCTGCGAACCAGCCAACATTCACTAAACAATGAGCTCAAACTTTTCCAATTTTCCTAAGGGTATGAAGTCACATAAAATAGGAAGAATGAACTCAACTTGGGGGGAGGATTCTCAGAATTCAAGCATGAAAGATGAATTTCAAAACCACGAAGGATTAAACTTAATTGAACACGTGCCATCAATGGCGGACCTTAAGGGGGCACAATCCTTCAATGTGAGCCATCATAGAAGTTCTTATCTTTCAATGCAGGGCCAACGACCTGTTTAGGGAAGGGATTGGCGTTTATTCATTCAGAGAAAGGTTGTGGCCTGTGGCATCTGCTTTAATTCTTTAACCTATCCGTGTATAGGAAGAAATCCCTGTTGGTCCGGTTCATTCAATTATACTCATACAAATGATAGAATGACGGTCAGAGTCCCCAGCAGATGGGACTGAAGGGTTGCTTGATTGAATTTGAATAATTAAAGCTTTAAATTAAAACCTTGTTTAGGATCCGATTTGATCCAAACTGGATTAGATCGAATTTACAAGTTACTTGATCCATGAATAAATCTCGGTATTAAGTTTCAACCACCCACGCATATATAAAATATTAATCTGTACATATTGCTCTCCCCTTAATTCATGTGGTCTTTATTAAAACTATTTAATTAGAATATTCCTTCCCTGCGAGAGTGCAATCTACCTGTTGTGGTGACATTGAAATATATTATATATGGTCCACATTTGACACAAACAAAAATAAATTAATGAAAGAATTAGTGTTTGCCAACAAAATTGGGTGAGGGATTGAAGGAAAAATCCCAAACCAACCAAAGTTTCTACCAAAATCAATTGTTGGGCTGGCTCACCACCCCTAGTGCACATTACAATTCCCATTATTTATTGGAGCCGTTGACTCTCATTTTTGTTTTTCACGTCCCACTATTTTTAAGTCCGTTGTTCAGCGTTATTGTTAACATAGTTTTTAAAATTACATTTTATCACAATCTTAATTAGATAAAAATTTTGATATTTACAATTATAATTTGACAACTTAAATTAAATTAAAAATTTTGATATATATTATTTTTACGGTTTAAAAATTAAATTTTAAATGAAATAATTATATTATCTTTTTATTTTTAAATTTTTATTATTTTAAATATATTTTTCATAAAATTTTAATTATTTACTAACATTTTTCGTAATAATATCAAATTTTTAAAAATTTTTAAATAATATATTTTTAATACACCCTTTTTCAATCCAGCTTTTGCAAAAACATTGCTAAACTAGCCGACATAAACCCAACCACATCATTTCACCCTTGAGTTTCACGAGACTCTTGCCTCGTTTGCACACTTGTGCAAATCCATTAGACCTTTCTGATGATTACTACAACATTGTTAGCTGGCTTTATTCTCTTGGGAAATGGGAATGTTTAAAGAATTTTTCAAATATACAGTCTACATGACTTTTAACTTTATCTTGGTAATTTTATTGTTAAAGGGTCATCGTCTTAAATTAAAAAAGAAAACTTTATAAATATTAAAATATTAATTTTTATCTTTTAAAAATAATTATATAAATTAATTAAATTAAATTTTAAATATATTAACAAGCAATTTTTTGGTTTCAAACAATAATTTTAAACATGTATGTAATTATACTATTAAAAGAAAAATCTAAGTGACGGAGTATTATTTTTATTGATTGATTGTGAGATTCAGCAATAATATTTATATTAAAGATGCTTACGGGTCAAATCAGACTATATTTAAAAAAATTTAAATTTTAAATCCAAGTCTGAATTTGACCGTACTTGACCCATCCATTTAACTTGAACCATTGTTCACCCTATTAAAAAATTATTTTAACTCTTAATATTTATAAATTTTATAATCAAATTTAAATAAAAATATATTATTTAAATATAAAAAAATACTATTGTCAATTGATCCGAAATAAAAAAATGCAAGCTCAGATCTGAACTTATTGGTTCATGAACAAATCTACTTTATATGTTAGGTTTACATCTTTCTCATTCCATAAACTATCACACATATTTCATTTCAAATTCGATAACTCTCAATTGGAATCTCCAGCTATAATCTCATCATATCCCTCAAAGAACAAATATATTGACAACTAAAGTGAAGATGCTGCGGCTAAAAGTATAAAAATAAAACAGACAGAATTTTTGAAATTTTGCTGAAACTATGTTATTTGTGTTCCTAATTTTCCTTCATCCTCGTACCAATTATAATTATTCCACGGGCATTTCAAGATTTGAACGCCAATTTTGCAAGCACTTCCTTGTACCAAATAAATAAGTAATAAATATCATTAGCTAGGGTACTTAGCAGATCATCACTAATTGATAGCATTTGTAATTAATTGTTTTTCTCTTTCAAACTTTTTTTATAAAAAAAATTGTAATTTAAAAAAATAAAAAAATTATAAATGTTAACAATTTAAATTTAAAAAATAATTATATAAACTAATGAGATTAAATATTATATTCGTTTTTTCTCTTTTGAAGAGCTAATTGGGTTTGGGAAAGTATCAATGTACTCTGTATA
>JAQSVH010000003.1:10705624-10722157 GCA_029448705.1 Adansonia digitata
TGTCAATTCCTTGAGCTCTTGCGCCAATTGTTTAATCTGATAGTACAGGAACCCAAAATTACACACATAGTTCAACACAATCTTAAAGAGTAGTAACATTAATCACTTCCAACTCACCCCCAACCCACCACGACCCAGAAATTTTTTTTTTTTTTGAAGTTGCAAAATTTCATCGGCATTTCACCCAAAGAGGGTCTAACAATTACTATATACTTATTCGGCACTTGATAAATTATCTTAAACACCCAAAACTTAGATACTTACTGTAAACTAAAAGGTTTTAAATTTGATTGAAAAAGGCAAGGAAATAGGGAGTACCTGAGCAGCAAGAAAGGTGTGATCGTACTTATAAGGTGAAAATTGGACTTCATCGACGCCTTTCAGTAATTCCTGAAGCTGGGAAATGAGTTCAGATAAACGCCCACTCCTCAAAACAATTGAACCGGTCAAACCTAATACCAAATTTTAAGAAAATTCAGAACTGCGGGAAAGGTAAAGTAATTCAAAGGAAAGAAGAAAATAAGATTATAAAGTAAAAGAACCTGCGCCCATCAGAATTAAAACCTTGGAGGTTTGAACCCCTGCCTGCATCGCCATCTTTCTTCGTTTGTTTGAGGTATGAGCCGAAGAGGGTGAACAAGACAAAATGGCGCAGCCCCCAGCTGAATCCTACTTTTTTTTTTTTTTATTCCCAGTTGAATCCCTTTGTTAAATTTTTGGGGGAAAAAAATACTAAAGACAAACGAAATAAAATTGGTAGGAGATGCTTGCATAGGTATTCTCGAAAATACCCTTTTTAGCATCACTTTTGCATAGGGAGGTAAACACAGTGCAATCTATACTGTATCGATACTAATTATATAGATTAATATGTATTAATTTTAAAATAAAATAAAATAATTAATATTATATTGTTTTAGTTTTTTTATTAATATATATTAATTATATAAATTTGTATCGATCTATCATAATTAATATTGATGTATATCGGTTGATATAAGATTAAATTTTTTATTTTTCTAAATAGTTTTTTGATAATTTGCAAATCATCAGCCAATTTCGTTGACTGTTTGTATTCTTTATTCAAATTAATCAAATGTGCTTGAAACTATTCTTATGTTATAATGTTTGGTATGACTGAATTATATGAACATCAAATATAATATACTAATTATATAAAAAATTAAAAAATATTAAGTATATCCTAAACATATTCGTATTAGACACTTGATAATATATTTAAGCCTAGTCTCGGTATTAAAATTTTTTAAGAAAATATTTTATAAAATAAATTATTAATTTATTTAAATTTATAAAAAATATATAATATTTTAATTATGATTATGATACGTAAAAATAAAATAAATATGATAAGATCAAAAAGCATTATAAGGTTTGCTTAATGTTTGGTTTATAAGCCACACGAGATTAGCATCTCCTCAATATCCAAATTTAATGATTTAGGGTTCGTTTAGATTCAGCTGCACTTTCCAAAGAACAAAGCATGTAAAATTCTCTCCCATCAGAGTAGAGGGTGCATTCAGAAATCGGAAAAAGGCCCTTTAGTGTGTTGACCTCCGGTAGAAATAATAATTTTTGCCGGAGGTTTGGGAGGGGGAAAGGCATTTTATTTTTTTATATAATTAAAATTTTTATTTATAAATTTTGAATTATTTAAATATTATTTAATATAATATAATAAATAAATTTATAAAATCTTAAAATAATTAATTTATCAATTAAGATATTTAAATAAATATAAAAAATATTGTTTATTAAAAAATTTAATTTTATAAAAATAAATTATCAATACATCTTTACGATAATATTTTAATAATTAATTTTACTACCCTCCTATTATCATTTATTCTGATAATTAATTTTATTACCCATCCAAACAAAGTATTTAGCAAATCAGGAAGCAACATGTCCTTGATATGATTATCTTTCTAGCAAGGTGCTGTTTCTTGGGTTGTTAAATTTACGATTGACGAGATAAAGTGGCTTTTTGATGAATGAAATTTAAAATTTATTTTTGTTATTGTGTAACTATAATTTACTCGATCAACTTGATAAAAAAAGTTTTTGAGGAAATAATGCAATGTCAAAAATTGCTTAAAGATTTCAAAAACATTAGAATTGTTTAAAATAATATATTGATCTTTTTTAAGAATTTAAATTAAAATCTATATACAATAAATTAAGAGTTTGTATTTGATATGTTCTCAATATATTAAATTATATACTAATAATAAATACTATAATGATACCTCAACAATAAACAAATAAAATATTTTAAAATTTTTAAAAATAATTATAAATAATCATACATTACATCACATAATTTATTATCATTATATAAAATTATACATTAACAATACATTAAATATTGGACCATAAAATAAATCATAAAAGTGTTTTTCTCTCAATCCCATGGGAAAAAAAATCAAGCCTCTCTCCCCATTTTACCCTCCAAACTTCCCTCAATTTTCCTTGCCCTATAGCAGCAGTAGCTCTTTCCTCGCCGGCTGTAGATAACCTTCAAATTTTTAATGTTCGAATTCAATTCGATTTTGATTCAAATATCACCAAATATTTAATTTTATTATTTGATTTTATTTTACTCATATAAATAATAAATTTGAATGTTTGAGTTTGATATTCATTTATATATATATATATATTTAATTCTTGTTTAAGAAAATGCTTTAATGAATTCTAATACTTAATAGATTCAAATATCCATATGATATTACTATCTAAATGAATACAGATTCCGATGATAATGTTCGAAAAATAAATAAATAATAAATAAATTTAAATATCATAAAAATTAAATAAATATAGATATTTTAAAAATTATAAATATTCAATCCGTCACCATCCATAATTTGAAGCTCAAAATTTCTCTACACTCACATAATGACATTTTTCTCCGCATTTGTAATCACTTATCAATAAAATAGGAGAAAAATGAATAAATTATAAAGATTCTGGAACATGACCCATCCATGCATCCATCCATCAGCTTCATATCTTGGATTTGTTGTTCTGAAAGGTGCTGTGGTGCAATCAGACCAAAGAAATGGCATCCAATAAACTCGGGCAAGTGCTAGACACGGGTAATGGTCCAACGTATACATGTCTAAACATGTGTCAAATACAAATATTGAGAAAAGATACTTTAAAAAACAAAGACTGATATTTTAAGAAAAATAAAAAATCTGTGTAACGACCAATCAATCAATCTATTCTACGAGGGGGACGCAAAAAGTAAGGATGCATTTGTTCCTCCAAAACCACAAGAATAAGACAATGCAGCTTTAATTGGCATTTCCTTGTAAGCAGTCAAAGGCATGAAAGCATCGTTAAATATGGGATCAGGTTTAGTAACATTAAGTGTTAAAGGGGCAATTCCCTGCAAAAAAGACACCATAACGAGACCATTTAGTATTAGCTTCAAACTTTCTCAAACAAAAAGTAGTTCGTAGAAGAGGGAATTCCTATTGTAACCTTGTCATTAACTTTTTGGAAAGCTATATCACACCTAAAAGTTGAAAGATTCTTTAATCTGAATCATTAAGAAGCATAGCTAAGCTGAAACACTTACATGGTGTATGGCTAAAACAGTAAAAATTGCTTCAACAGCACCGGCTGCACCGAGAAGATGACCGACAGCACCCTGTGTGAAATGAAATGGTTGATAAGTAGATGAAAGCTATCACTGGGAAAAGAAAATGAAATTACGCTAAACTTGCATGCTACAGCAATGGAACTGGCAACATAGCTTTTTCTTTTCTTTCCCTAATTCACTCCCTCTTTTTTCCGCACATTTTTTCGGAAGAGCAAGACAATTTGCAGGATACGTTGCACATAAATCTGAACTCACATCTGGTCAGAGACACTCAAATTTACCTTTGTGGAGGAAAAGGCAACAGCACCAGATGTTGCATGGTCGGCAAATACAGATTTGATTGCATTGGCTTCGATTGCATCACCTAAACAAGATGTCCCACAGACATGAACTACAAACCCGTTTCAATAAATTAGAACATCAAATAACAGCAACTTAGAGGTTCAAAAGGTTTTACCCAAAGGTGTAGAAGTAGCATGAGCATTCACATAATCCACTTGGTTCGGATGCAGACCAGACTGAACAGGAACAATAAGTAAGCGCATCACAAAACGGATCTTCCGTTATGTATTAGATTAAGATAACAATATTTAGAAGACAACTTGTCAGAGTACTCACAGGTCAAGCAACAAAGCGACCAGTGAACCACTGAACCAACTACTAGAGAATTTAGAAGCGCACATTTAAATTTTGAAAGAACTGCGCAGCTCCTTATGGTTATGAATCATTACGGTCCAATGACACACTTCTCTACATTTTAAAGCAACATATACTCAAGCATGGTTCTATCAGATGCAACTAAATACAAGTTGCACTACTGCCCAACATGCTGCCACAGTCGAAAGATACAAATACTAACATAAGAAGTTATACTTCAACTATCTTGTGCTTTAGCCTCGGACATGATCCGAGGGAAGCGGCAAAAAGAATTCGCTTGAGATTGTTAAAGAAGCTAAACGGAACTGATAACAAAATAAAGAGTCAAAAGTACTAGTGTGTGTTACATACTTGTTTCAAGGCACGTGTCATGGCCAAAATGGCACCTCTTCCGTCAGTATGTGGTTGAGTAATATGATATGCATCACCTAAAGGCCACAATTTGTGTTAAGAAAACGATGATTTTTAATATTATTACCAACACTATTGTAGAATATTTTCAGCTCTTTGAGAACAACCTGACATCCCATATCCTCGAACCTCTGCATAAATTTTTGCTCCACGACTTTTTGCATGCTCAAGTTCCTTAATAGCAAAGGGGTGTAAAAACCATTACGAAATAAAACAAAGATCACAGCCAACAATGAAGGGAAGGGGTTTGTGATTAAAATACAGAAGAGAAAGTATAGCTCTATTTACCTCTAATACCAAGACACCAGAACCTTCACCTATCCTGAGTAGAGTATGAATATGATATTGATAAGTTAGATAGTAGCATAAAAAATATAATTGCAAACAAAGAGCTTGCCACAATTAAACAACCAAACTTCACTCACACAAACCCATCCCGACCACAGTCAAAAGGTCGTGAAGCTTCTGCAGGAGAAGAATTATACTTGATAGTCAAAGCTCTTGCCCTGGAATTGAAAGAAAAAAATTGGTACCAGCTAAGTAGAATATCAATAGGAGTAAAACGAAGTACTACAACATTGAAGAAGAAGGAGAAGAAGAGAAGTTGATAGTCCCACTCCCCCAGGATACCTTGCTGTTAGACAAACAAGTATCAAACAAAATATAGTCCCCGGTTAGTGATAAATATGCCTTGAAGTCTTCCATTAAAAGTAATTTTTTCTTTTAAAGCTCCACGAATGCAGTGTGGAATGGCGAGAGAGCTGATTTAATTCCATAAAAGCAGATGAAAGCAATAAGCATAATGGACTAAACCACCCTAATGTTTTACAGCATTGTCCTCATAGGGAACGAGAACTAGAGAGAGTTTTATCAGGCATTAATTTCAAAATTCTTAAGCAGTCAATTTACTATTATGACATTTTTGTCCATCCAGACACATCGTCTCACAGACAACAATTCTATCAGACTTTCATTTGAAAGATGAGAAGCCTTAGTTAAACGAACATGAGAAATGTCTCTATGAGTCCCCTAACAAGTAGAAATAGCATAGCTAAAAAAGATTGTGTGCCTCATATATAACATCATATTGAAGTTTTGCCAGTTGGCCTTCTATAATCTTTCATCATCATCCTGAAGTTTTATCAAAATTTTCACTAGTTGAAAAGGATATTGCAGTAAGGCACATAAACAGAACTAAAATTTGCCATTACCTGCAAAATCCAGCTATTGATAAAGCATCAATATTAGACTCTGTGCCCCCAGCAACCATAACATCAGCGTCTCCAAATTGAATCATCCTCATAGCATCACCAACAGAGTGAGACCCACTTGCACAAGCGGTCACTGTAGCATGGTTTGGTCCCTATATTCAAAAAGGTTACTAGACTATGCAACAATAACTTTTACTTTAAGAATACTTTTATTTTTTTTTATTAAATTGTGGCAGAAGTATGACTCAGCAGTCAGATGCCGATTGAGGACAATGACACCTACACAATTATAGTGTGTGAGTGTTACAATGATAGTTTAATCATTCTCGTCAACTGAATCAATCAAGTTTGTATACCAAATCCCAAATTATATAGCAACCTGGTGTAACTGCTAAGAATCAGCAATGTTAATTTTAAATTTGAGAACGAATAAAATTTTGTTCAAGCTCAAACATTTTCGAACCAAAAATGACCTGACAGATAACGTTGAAACATGTGGAAATGAGATTCCATTCTAATCGCAGCAGTAAATGGCCTTAAATGGAAACTGTTGCTTGAGTAGGTTTAGCTCATTATAAGGCCATAAGATTGTCATATATGAACTATATATACACACCTGGAATCCATATTTCATGCTCACGTGACCAGATGCCATGTTGATTAGTACCCTTGGAATGAAAAATGGACTTAGTCGACGAAGACGCTGTATTAAAAGAGGAGAGATTTCACTTGTCATATTAACCATTTCCATAGCCAAGTAGTTCATTTTCCAGCCCATAGATGACATGAGAAAGTAATGACAATGACACTATGAGCTGGTGATGATAATAGAAATACTAACGATCATGATGACAAAATACAGGGTAGCAAGAAACTAACCTTCTCACAAATCATTTTTGCTGCATCCAATATTTCACTCATACTTTCAGTCCCGCCACCTATCGAGACTCCCTGATTACCCACCAGTTAATAAAAAATAAGATATTGAAACGAAACTGGAGAAGATCTATATATTATCGGCAACAAAGCGATTACCGTTCTTTCCTTATGTGCCTGCTCAGTGGGCACCCATTTGGCATCTTTTAAAGCTTCATCAGCAGCACATAATGCGTAGCTTATAAACCTTGCATGTTCCTGAGCAACAAGAATCATTGATTGTCGGACGTACAGAATTTATTTTTCTTACAGAACAAAGAATCTAAATTCAGCTTTATTAGCATAATTTAGTAATCTAGCATCAGATTAGACACTGTACATAACTTTAATATAATAAAACAACTTGGATTATGAGATGAGAAAACTAACAATCACAACAACGCACAAAGTAAATCTCTTTTCAAGCAAGCATAGGTCCTTCAATGGAGAAAGTTATAGTCATATTAAGACCCCAAAACAGCTTTCAAATTAAAGCAACCTTCGCAGTTGCGGGAAATCAATGTTTTTTTCCCATCTTCATATCTTTAATTGCCCAAGTTTCTTGCTTGGTAAGTAACTAACATTAACAAAGTACTTGCATGCACCAGTGACATTTAATGAAATGTCAGCATCCTCTTCAATATTTACTTAAGAGCTAGTTCTAATGAGTTCTAAAAACTAAGCATTTCACCTCAAAAGCGCCCAACTCTACATTCTTTTAAAACCCAAAATTTTATTCCACCACTCCTTCGAACCACAAGCCAAAATCTCAACGCAGTTCCAAAACACAACATGACGATGTAACAAAAAAAACATAGTACAATCAATGGGTCAAACCAAAAACACCAAAAAGGAAAAAAAGTAGTTACCTTAGAATAAAGCCAAAGGTCTTCATTGAATTCACCGGGGTTAGTCCCACGCGGCACGATTGCAGCAACTTTGGAAGTTAACTGATCAAAGGTAAGCATTTGAGTTTCTTCATCAAAAGCATTCATCTTTAGATCTTCTGGGGTTATTGCCCTTATCCCACACTTGCCTTCTATCAAATGTTTCCATGTTGTGTCCACCCCGCAGCCAAGTGGGGTCACCATGCCGAGCCCTGAAAATCCAAACACAAATAACCAACGAGTAATTTCTTATAAGCGAAAAAGAAATGGGAGTGGAGAGAGAGGTGTAGTACCAGTGACGACTACCCGTCGAGGAGAGGGAAGAGGAGGGGGAGGGAGAGAGAACGAAGAAGAAAACTGACGAGCCAGCTGGAAACGATATGTCGTCTTGAGTTTATGCCAACAAGGTCTTGCCATGGCGACAGGTTTGGTTTGTCCGAGACAGGGTTTAACTTTTAAGTTGAGCGTCCTGCCAAACTCGAACGAAGGGGGAAACACTGTTAAAATTGGCTTTGGTTGTTGACTCCTATCCCCTTATATGTACCTGCACAAGCCTTCCGTTACTCGTTCAAATTTTGTGCCATGTTTGAATAAATTTAAAGAAAAAGGAAAGTAAAAGGAAAAAAAAAGAAAGGCAGTGTTTTTAAGGGAAAGAATGGATCTTTTCCTTATTTGGGTTATTAAAATATGTTAAGAAACACCAAAGGACAGAAATGTTGGTCTTTATCCTTTGGTTTAAAAGAGGAAAGAAAAAGAAAAGATGTATTATAATATACTTTTAATTATATTTTTATATAAAATAATAATATAAATATTATATTTCAAATTATGAAAAATAAAATAAATATTATATTAAAAAGTATATGACTATAATATAAAAAATTAAAAAATTAAAAATTTTACTATAATTTTTAATGTCAACCACATGAAATTTATAAGTTTACAAATAGAATAATTATTTTTGTACTATGGCTTGTAATTTGATGAATGTAAAATAAATAATATAAAAATCTAAAATTTAGTTTAATTGATTCATGTAGCCAATTTGATAAATCTATTAGCCCTTGACTAGTACCGTTTAGTAATTTATTGCATCCACATTTCCATTTTTGTTGAAAATAAATTATTTTTTCTCAACCTCAAAATTAAAATTTTGACTTCGTCACAGAATATGGGATAATTTCTTTAAAGAAATATGCAATTGAATTACATGATTTTATTCTATAATAGGAATTTATTAACATTTTTTAAGGTCTTGCATTCAAATTATAAGATGGAGACAATGAAATTCATAAGATACTTCATTTTAACATCCCTGTGTGGGTGAAAAAATAAAAAGGAAAGGAAATTTTTTTTGAAAATAATGGGTAATTTTGTTTATGTGTGTAATTATGAAACTAAGGGGAAATCATTTTGTAAACTGGCTTTGGATACTTTTGTTAAAGGTGGAGTTGACTTGATGTATGAACCTTTAACTCTACATGTGGCATTTCATGTTGGTGACTCGGTGGAGGTTTCATATGGTGCTTGAGATTCAGTCTTGCTGACTTGGGAAGCATGGTTGGTTCAAATTACTTGTTTCCATGTCGGGTTGCATCTAATGGAGGTTTGGAACTTGGTGATTTGTGGATGTGGCCTTAGTTGCTCTTGATGATGTCTGAATTCCGTGGGAGTACTCCAAAATCGTGACATTGAATCCATAACTTTGCTTAGAGTAAAGAGAGTATTTCGAGGTGTGCTGTGAAAAAAATCACACCATTAGGGGGGAAAACAAAAACTAGTTCACCGTATCCACATGGTTGAGGAATGGACTGTTGGTCTTTTGCTTCGAGCAAGCTGTGTGCTT
Source organism: Adansonia digitata (assembly GCA_029448705.1). Lineage (NCBI taxonomy): Eukaryota > Viridiplantae > Streptophyta > Magnoliopsida > Malvales > Malvaceae > Adansonia > Adansonia digitata. The sequence goes on from JAQSVH010000003.1 coordinate 10,715,186, forward strand.
ATCTTTGTCACTCTAGCTAGATTGCTCTGTGTTAAGAGTTGAAATTGTTTGATCTCCATCCAATGCAATGCTTGCTAGAACTTGGTGGTTGGTTGAGTTTCTTTGGTAAACAGCATCGTAGTTTCTTGGTTCAAGTGATGGATCGTAAACTTTAGAATTAGCGTGTTGCATATTTCTGAAGTATACATTGCATGTCAGACAGTCGCAGCATGTGATCCTTCTTGGTCGGAAGTAAGACCAAGGATTGGACAGTTATTTGAATTGGGCAAGAATGTGGAGCATTTGACAATGTGTAATAGCGAAGGAGCTCTCCATTTTCTTCGTCTCTTTTGCAAGGCAAGGCTGGCTTAAAGAATGCAAGCCATGTGGAGATGTTGTTGGGTTTGATTCTTAAGCCCATTTATTTTCCTTTTTACGTTTAGTTTTTTAATTTGATATGATTTAATTTTATACGAATTATTATTAAATAATTAAAAAATATTTTTATTTAAATTTAATTATAAAAATATATAAATATTAATAATATAAAATAATTTTTTATTATACGAAAACAATTAAAATTTATATAAAAATATTAAAAATTTTCCAACAATGATCAAGCACGATCATGTGCATCTCTAATGTATAACGACCATCTTGGAAGTGGGAGACATAAAAATCACAGATAACTGACTAGACGTAACAGATTGGCTGCAAGTGGGCTTTGGGCTGCGTGATGTCATTGTAATCTTACATATTTGATAATTGAAATTTCTTATTTGATTGTAATCCGTTGATGCAGGAAGATGGTTCTTGAACCACAAGTCTATTTTTGGTGTTCTTGTTTAGGTTCAAACCCTAGAAAGAATTAAAATTATTTTTATCAAGATATAATCATGCAAAAGAAAAAAAATATTAATTAATATTTATAAAATAACCCTAAAAAAAAAAATTCAACATGCACTATTGATAGGAACTCTATGGTTGGACAATAAACGAAGGTTTAGGACATCACAGTCCCCCCAATAAATTGATCAGAACCTCGTATTTAAAGCGTTGTCAAACCTTTTGGTTGAAAGACTTTTGACTTCTCGACAAAACATGTGTATGTTTGGTCAAATTCAATGTTTCAACAAGAAAAAACAAAAACTTATTTTTACATAATAATAAATTGAAAAAAAAGGAAGAAAACACATATGGCGTGTTCTTGATCACGTTCACATGACCATCAGTCAAGAATCTCGATCAATGTAAGGTAACCCTCTTGTTCCTTTTTTTTTCTCTCTATTTCCCAGAGTCGAGCCAATATATAAATCCTGTTCTTTCTTTTTTTTTTGTAATGAAAATTGTTTTAAGTGCAAATCTCTCGTATGACTCAGGAAAGCCCCCTACCCTATGTATTTTAATATTATAAACGCAATTGAATAAGAACGCTTTAACTCTCTCTTTCGAACAAAATCTCGACACCCTTTAATTTCCCAAAAAAAATCTGGGTCTTTATTTATTTATTTTTTTTTTTGGGTTTCTTGATCTGGGTATAATCGATAATTTATTATTATTTTTTTGTTAGGTGGTGACGGGGGATGAGGAAGAGGGAGAGGGAGAATCCGTGTGGGATATGTGGGCACTATCACAAGTACGAGGAAGGGGAAGTTTGTGGGATTTGTGGGCACAGAACTCCTGTCTCTTCTGATAAAACATCGCTTCAAGTCAGTGCTTTTCCATCGGTGATCTTGCCTGACTTTCTCTATTTGGGTAGCTATGATAACGCCTCTCGCTCAGAGCTTCTAAAGACTCAGGGAATTACTCGTGTCCTTAATGTAAGCCCCTTTTCTTCTTTTCGTTTCATTATTATTTTGATCTGAATTGGTGGATTTGGAGATTGAAAATAGTTTGGAAAAGTTTACTTATGATTGTTTGCTAATTGGAATAAGAGTAAATTAGGAGTAGATTTTTGTGCTGTATGTCGAAGTTTGTACCCTGTTTTTTGAAGAATTTTTAAGGGATTTCTACATTTTAAATATTTGGCATCTAGAGTAGGAAATTAATGATTGAATTAGTTCCTTAAGGCTTTGCTTGGTATGAAGGATCGAAAGAATGGCTTTTCTTGGTATGAAGGATGGAAATGATTAAGAATGGAAAATTAGTTAATCGAATGGTTAAGATTCATAAACACTCTCCTACTTTGTAGCTTAACCATTAAATTAACAAGTTTTCCATCCTTCCTACCAAGCAAAGCCTATGTCAGAAAGATCTTGTAACTTTGTTGATCTATAAATTGCAATGTTAATTGTACTACAGGTTACAGAAGTCTTATTGTTATATTCAGGATTAGGGGTGTCAATGAACAATTAGTCACAACTTTGGGAATAGTGTGAGTTAATAGGAGTATTATCCAATTAAAATGGATTTACTTTGATACTCTACTTTAGGCCTTCACCTTTTGGCTAAACTCATGGATAAGTTAAAATGGATATCTAGGATAAATGGATAATATTCCATGGTGCTTGCTATTTGCGAATGAGGCTAAGACTACTATTATTGATTTTAAGATAAAAAGATGGGGAAGAACTATGGTATCAAATTTGTGATATTGATGTGAGGCAAGTCCAGAACGGGATGTGGGTGCAGTTTACCAACATTAGAACTAGAAATAATGGTAGATTTCATAATCAAACAGTCCTAAGAGCAATTGTGTTGTCTTTTAGTCTTTAGCGTTTTAAAGGAGAACCTGAGGTTGGAAATAGTCATAAATGGAAGTTGTAGGATTTTCATAATGTTTAATTGAGAATTATAGAGTAGGATAATTAATGTTGCCATTTGCTTAGGTAGAGTGGCCTAGAATAATGGACAGTTTGAAGATAAGGAGTGAATGGTATACAGAGCCATCGGACGTTAGAATTAATCAGAAGGTGGCTAAACCTAGCAGCCAATAAATAGCTTCTTTGTTAGAGTTACACATTATGGAAGTTTATGTATTTTTTTTTTTGGCCTGTTTTAAGGGCAACAAGGGTAAAAATTGTAAGAACTTCTTGTATCAAAGAATGGCAAGATGATTATGTTTTGAACCTAATTTAACTGATACTTTAATGTGAATGAGGTGAAATTGGGATTGGGGACTTTGATTTCAAAGGGGTTATGTTTTTGATGTTGTGAACCCTAAACTGTTAACCTAAGCAAACCAGTAGTTTGCTATCAGCCAATGCAATCACTGATCGAATTGGTAGGAACATCTTGGAAAGTGAATGGTAAGATTGATGGTGTCAAGATCCATTCTTTTTCCTTTTTCATTATGCAGTTTGTTCTGCTTCTCTTTGTTGGATGTGGTGGCTGCAAAAATTCATTTTGATGGCCATCAAACGTCTAAATTGTAGCTTACCTATATGGCATATTCTTATATTATTTACAATATCTCTTCGCAGACTGTTCCTGCTTGTCAAAATCTCTACAAGAATTCATTTACCTATCACTGCCTGCAAGATGACAAAATTTCACAATTTGACGATGCGATACAATTTTTAGGTGCGTTACTTTTTGTGTTGCATTTTGAAGTTTCAGTTCGTGGTCAAAAGATTAATTTCGGTATCCTCTTTTTTGTGCATAACCTGGGTATTTCCTGTTTCATGCATCAATTTTTTGCCTCTGCAAATTTCAAGATGTTGGTCTGAGCAGAGCACAATAATAGTCACCCTCGTTTTAGGCCTGGAGAAGCATTTATTGAAAATATTCTCCTTTGATATCTACATAATGAGGTGCTTCTTAATTGATTCACATGGACAACTGTGGGTATTCTGCTTTGGCCAATACATGTGCTTCCCTAGGGGCTCTGCACATTCACACTTTGAAAACTTTCTATAGTATTGTCTTTACATCTCAATCGCTTTTCTCAACTTGGTAATCTTATTGTGGTTTACTCTGCTCATGATGCCTGCCAATAATGAAAAATGGCCGTTGGAGAGTTTGCTTTCAGATCTTAAGCAAATGATATTTAATTAATGTTTGTCAATTGCATTGCAGTAGCTCTGACACTTTTCATTTGAGATTTTGCATCGTTTTATATTCTCGTTTTCATATTATGATCTGTGGTTCCCTTATGCAGAGCAATGCGAGAGGGATAAGGCTCGAGTCCTTGTGCACTGCATGTCAGGAAAAAATAGGTTGTTTTTCCTGCTTCATTCTTTTCTTATCCAAGAAACACACCAAAACAAACATGAGCATGTTGAAGTGGTTTTTCCTCCTTTTTTTTTCCTATCTTATTTTAGACAAGAAAAATTTAAATTTGAACGCTGGAAATAGGATTTTGCATATACTGTGGTGGAAGAACCTAGTGGGATCTCACTCCGGAATCTTTCTCAATAACATGCCATTCAGATATCTTTGGCCACCTTGTTATTTTATGCATAGGAGATAAACTGTTTGAATGTGGATTTATACTTTTTTTTTATCTGTTGGGAAGGGGGGATTCCAACTCTTCAAGAAGGGATACACTCACCTACGATTGAGCCAATTGCTCGTTTGCTTGTATACTCCCATTTAAATGAAACAAACTGTTTGTGTGGATGATTATATTCTTTCTGACAGGTCGCCAGCTATTGTAATAGCTTACTTGATGAAATCTAGAGGATGGAGGCTTCAACAGAGCTATCAGTGGGTGAAAGAACGGAGATCGTCTGTTGATTTAAGTCAAGGTATACCAAACCTCGACTTGCATTGCCTAATATCATGGAAGCCATTTTATGTTGTTAATAATACTCAGTATGTTGTTGTTTTAGTTAAATTGAATGTCATTTGCTTAATTGAAAACAATATGGAAATGCCACTTGGTATTATTTGGAAGAGGAAAAATTAAATGTCATATGCAATTATTTGGAAGAGGAAATGTGTTTCCGGTTTCGACTGGTATTTGTTTAGATTGCATGAGATCAGTGGATGCTATGTTTCTTAGTTTGTGTCTAACAAATCAACTTGTTCCTGCCATCCGAGAGGGAATGTGGAAGTAGGAATGCTTTATTCATGAGTCATTATGTATGTAAAGCAAATCTCTTTTTAAAAGTGCAAATTTTGGTATGATTGAAAGTTAGTTTAGAGATGATACTTTTGTTTGTTACAAAAGAGGTTGCAACTTGGGAATAGGGGGAGAACTTGCAGATGCTGGGATTTGAACATCGGACTAGCCGGATGTCACCTGTTAAGGGTAGTTGCATGAACCAATTAAGCTAATCTTTGAGATTAGAGATTTTAGACTTCATAGTTGTGATGTTTATTCCAGTCTGATTTTCACTTGCTGTTTGTGATTGGTAGCTGTCTACCAGCAATTGCAGGAATATGAGCAAAAGCTCTTTGGATCATCCGATAGCACTAATCTTGCTCTGCCTGCCTTCCCACCAGCTGGAGCCCCATTCAACTTCGGCTTCTCAAAGGCAAATGATCCAGTTCCTGTTGCTTTCAATAATCTTGGTGCGACGTCTATTTTTGCCCGACCCCCTTTAGAAGTTCCTCCGCATGAGTTCACATTTGGTGCTGGTCAGACCCAGAAAACTATCTCTGAAAGCCTAGCAAACCCGAGTGGCAGTGATATTGCAATGGATAGCACTTAATATTGACTGTTAATTGCGAGTAAATGTCAAAAAGTTTTTCTGATTTGTTAGATTTGACGAGTTGGTAACATTCATTCAGGGTGCCTTGAATGTTAATGAAGCACACACTGTCTTGCTGGCTCGGTCCAAATTTCATTAGACCCAGATAGTTTTCAGTAGAAACAATCAATGTGAGTTCTTTTTGTTAGAATAAATATATTTTTGTTTTGAAGCAGTTTTCCTATTCAAGGATCATTATGTTCCCCGGTTGTTACAGGGCCACAATGTATACAATGTCCTTAGTCACTCATTTTTCATGTTCTTTTCTTTTACATCCAATTTTGGCCAATTAGGGGCTGTTCATCCAAGCAGTGAAAGCTGAACTAGTTGATGAAGTTGGGCAAATCGCAAGATAATAAATTGCAATCAGGATAGGAGTTGCTACAAATAATGCCTTTAAGAGTAGACAGTGGATGAGTTCCTATGCTAAGGTTAAAAAAAATCAGATTGATTCAATCGGAAATTGGTAATCTATTTGTTTAATGTTAAAATTATGAATTTAAAAACTTTTCAATATGGATTTTGGACTCAAAAGTCCGTTACATCCGTTATCGGCCGTGGTATTGGCAAGCCAGCACTCCAGCCCTAGACGATGATGCTGAAACCGAAAGTGTCACTTCTGGCCAGTTTCGTCTACACGTTGCAAGGCTATGCTCGACCTAATCTAACCTCAATCCTTGTGTTGCGTCAACTCATCGACACATTGAGGACGAAGCATTTCAGAGGATGTTCCCTATCTTCTTTCCTCAGGAATGCCACTGCAAGCACCTCAAACTCATCTAGGATGAGTTTTCTGTTGAAAGGTCTTGACTTGATTGAGTCTGAATTTGGGCCTTGCGTGAAAACCCAGGGTGGCTCGCTAATGAGGAGCCTTTCGTGACTGACGCCATCTTTAGAACAGTTATGTAGGGTTTAACGGATGAGCAAGCTACCTGCTACTCGACGGGGGAGTTAAATGCAAGCTTATAAATTGACGGGTTCCGTCAATCACCATAGAAAATGGCTAGGGTTAATCTACCTAATCCTTTTGCTCCCTCTTCAAAAAAAATCTTGTGTACTTACCTTTGTTCTTAATTGAACCTTATTGAGCAAAATGCTTGGATGTTAGAGATGAATGTTTCTAAAATATTCCATAAATTCATCCAAATTTTAAGCCTGTTGTCTCTATCCTGGTAAAAAATATTACCCCCGAAAGCCTTCTTAAAAACCCTTCGAAAGATTAATAAATTTGAATCACTCAAATGGTTAATTTATATATTGTCCTAAAAATGTAAAAAGAAAAGAAATTTACATCATTGACTTGCAACATTCACGAGTCCAAACTAAACTCTTTCCTTTACAAATCATTTCTCAAATT
>JAQSVH010000003.1:10722257-10735003 GCA_029448705.1 Adansonia digitata
CCTTCATGATATTTCTAAAACACTCAGATACTGACTTAATCATCGGAGTGGGCCCCCGGAGTACTAACTCCGGCACCCTTCTAACCCTCTTTGTGTTGCAGGACCAGAGGTTACCTCAACAACTTCCATAAAATATATTCATCCATTAAATTAAAAAAAATAGAAAATACTTCTAAATTTGTACAAATCAAATTGGGCCGTCTTCTTCATTTCAATATTCAAGAGTTTACACAAATTTCTCACCACAACTATTATTCTTGATTTATTATTAAATAATAACTTAGGTTATATTATTATTACTTTATAGAATATAAATAACTATATTTTTTTTTAATAAATTAAGAAGATTGAGATAAGCCAAATGAAAATTTAATTTTTAAAATCCTGCTTCAAGTTAAATTAATTAACTTAAAAGTAAAAAAAATCACACTTAAGCTTAGTTTAATATTATTGTTAAAAATTTTGGGTGAAAAAAATTTAATAAAAAAAAATATTTTAAACTATTGTGTAAAAAAGTAGAATTTTAAATAGTTTTAAGCGTTTAGCATTATTATTAAAATAATATGTTGAATTAAAATATAAAGACCGTATAAAATAATAAACCTTTAGAGTTATACAGATAACAAAATTATTTCATCTTAAAAAGTGCAACCGAATTGCTAAAATCACAAATTTATAATTTTATGATTAGATTTTATTTTTTGAATTATCAAACTATAATTTTAATAAAAAAATAATTATATTAATTATTAAACTTTGATGATAAAATAAAGTGCAATTCTTTAAACTTTAAAAATTATTTCAATAGAAATGTAATACTCTAATTTAAATCGATAACTCTGACATAGAGAAGTATCTAAGTGCAGGCTAAATTTTGGGGATTAAAATATATATATATATATATATATGAAAAATATGTTTAAACTACCTTGAATGTCTAGTGACGTCAGTCAAATAAATTGCTTATCCTATGCCTGAATTATTTGCGTATGGTCAAATTCTGTTAAAATTCATTCTTAAAAGGGCAAAAACCAACGGTAACATTTGGGTTGCGGAAAAAAATTCAAGAAAATGAAAGGTTGATTTAAACGGATTCGATTTTTGTTTGTATAATAATAATTAAATATATTTGATTTAGTTTATTTTTATTTATAAATTAAAATTTATAATTATTTGATTTAGTTTTGCATATACGTGGCAGCCAACTACTTGAAAGGAAAAAACAGAAGAAGCCCAAACTTCCACGACACCCTTTGCTTTTGTCCTACCGATAAAAGACAAGACAACTTGACTAAAAATGTCGGCCGAAAACTCCCCGAAAATTAAAAGAAAAAAAGAGAACTCCGGCCAGGCATGGCGGCCCGAGCTTTCCTCTTCTTCTTAATCTCATCTCTCTTCGTTTGTTCTTCGCAAGCAGCTCTTCATCTTCAGCCAGCAAGAACCCAAGATGAATCCTTCACCTCAATCCTCGTATCTCAAAACGGCCTTGATTTCATAAAGGACTTGCTCGTCAACAAGGCAATCACTTCAATCATCCCTTTGCAACTGCCTGCCACCATTGAAAAATCTGCAAGAATTCCATTTCTGGGCAATGTTAATATGGTTATTTCCAATGTTACTATTTACAAGATCGATGTTTTGTCGTCTTATGTTAAGATTGGGAATACTGGGATTGCAATTGTTGCCTCGGGAACTACTTGTAACTTGACCATGAATTGGCATTATTCTTATAGTTCTTGGCTTGTTCCCTTTGAGATTTCTGATGGAGGAAGGGCTTCTGTTGAGGTATTCTTTTTCTATTCCCCCCCCCACCAACCCACACCTTGGAGTTGTTGACATATTCTTCATCTTTAGTTAATAATTTAAAAAACAGTTCATAGACTTTGTGAAAAGAAGCTGATAAACAAGTTTAATCAAACTTCTAAATCGATGAAAGGTAAGAATTTGAATTTAAAATTGTTTAATGTTTGCTACACTTTCATTGTAGCTCTAGTCAGGCCAAACAACTTGTCTTTGCTTTTGGTTGGTTTGGGCGCTTTGGCTATTTGGTAAAATATATGCTAGTCTTTTGCCTTTTTTGAGCTTTTGCAAAGTGGGTTTCATTTCTTGTGCTGGAAATGAGTTTTGTATTACATTTTCGTTTGCTAATCCATTTGTTTTACTTTGTTGACTTATGATATGGAATAAAGTTACTGTATTTGCTGTTAGGCTTCATTTACATGATGCTTTTGCTTTCAAATTTGATTTTAGTTTTATGCAGGGCACTGCATACAATTCAAGTAGTTTCTGCAGTGCATTAACTGATGGTTGTTATATAGAATATTATGTTTGTAGCTGGATTTTCTGCATATTCATTATCTTTGTTTTTTTTTTTTTTAAAAAAAAAAAGCGGATTGCATGTGGATCGCAGCCATGAGTGAATTTGATGTGCCAGTGATACTTTTGTCTGTTCTGAATTTGTGCTTGTTTGCTCATTTGTAATATGCTTTTTAACAAAGGGAATCTGATGAGTAATGCCTCTGCAAATCTGCGTAAGGTTGAAGGCATGCAGGTGGGGCTTACATTAGGCTTGGAGAATCATGAAGGAACTTTGAAGCTGTCCCTCTTGGAGAGCGGTTGTTATGTGAAAGAAATCACCATAAAATTGGATGGAGGTGCTTCATGGCTTTATCAAGGGTATGTTAATTTTATATCAATTGACAAATTTTATCTTAGTTGAATTTGAGGTTTGTTTTCCGGTGATGTAAAAATTTGGAACTGCAGGCAGTGTTTAAAAGAACTGTTCTTCTATATGATTATATCATTATTAGGCTGCTTTCCCTTTTGTTTAAGGAAAAAAAAAAAGGTTGATGGTATTGATTTTACTATCTTCATCAACTTTCTTTTGTGAGAAAATAATGACCTCGGCATTGCCTATGCACATTCTTTTTTTATTTTTCATTGCAAAGCCAGATCAATGTTTTATTTTATGGTGATTCAATGCTATTGTTTTCATTTTTCAGGATGATTAATGCCTTTGAGGAGCAAATAGGATCTGCAGTAGAAAGTGCTATTACCAATAAACTTAAAGATGGTGTCTTAAAGCTAGATTCATTTCTGCAATCTCTTCCGAAGGAAATTCCTGTGGATGATAATGCTTCATTGAATGTATCTTTTGTGGAAAATCCTCAATTAAGCAATTCCTCCATTGAATTTGACATCAACGGGTTATTCACAGCAAGGGAAAAGGTTCCAGTTCCCAAGAACTATCGGCAGAGGCCTTCAGTTTTCTGCATCGATCAGTCTAAAATGCTTGGAATTTCATTAGATGAAGCCGTATTCAACTCTGCTTCAGCTTTATACTATGATGTGAGTTTGAAAAACTTTAAAGAACTGTTGAAGTATGATCTGCAGCTCTTTTAAGTGGTAACACAATGGACAATGACTACTGAAATGGATCATCATGTCTGCTTTATCTTCATGATAATATGCAGTTAATATAGAAATCAAGCTATTCAGGTTCCATAATATAGATTGTACCAATCTAAAGATAGATTTACTTAATACGAATCTAAGTTGTTGACTTCTGATTTCTAATTGCTCCGAGTTTAGCAACCACGAGCAAATTGTAGTAGAAGTTGGCAAAGATAAATATGTCTTTCGGGTTTATGCTTATTGGTTCCACCCCCCCTCTTCCCTTTTCTTTGTTTCTTTGCGTGTGACTGTCCATCTCTTGTATTATGTATTGTTAAATTAAAGTTTTCTACCTGTGTCAGGCAGAATTTATGGAATGGATTGTGGATGAAGTACCGGATCAGGCTCTTTTAAATACTGCTGGATGGAGATTTATCATTCCCCAACTTTACAAGAAATACCCAAATGATGATATGAATTTGAATGTTTCTCTGTCTTCTCCACCAGTCATAAGGATTTCTGAGCGTAATATTGGTGCCACTGTTTATGCAGACGTGATAATTGATTTGGTTGAAGCTGGTCAAGTGATACCGGTTGCCTGTATTGCACTGGTAGGTTTGTTGATTTAAATGTAATGGTTTGAAATTTCTTAATTATCTCATTGCACCTAAGTTTTTCTTCCTTTTAAAAAAAAAAAAAAATTAAAATCAGAACTCTCTCACCCCCCACCTCCACCTGCTTCCAAACAAGAAAAGAAAAGAAAGAAAAAAGGAAAACCCGTGGCTCCATGGTCTGTTGATTTTATCCGTATGGTTTGATTCTTGACAGTTTTAGTCACTTGTGCTTGATTTCATGGTACTGCTGATATGAGAATTACAAGATTAACAAATTTTAATCATGTTAAAGTGTGGTAGTACAGTTCATTGTCTTAATTATTCATTCATATTCTCTAGCATTCAGCATTTCACGTTTGAAATCTAAAAGCTTTCAATATAACGGATGAGAACACCAAAATCAAGTTTCCTGGAGGTCAGTCCACTAATCTATGTATAGATGTCTTTGAATCGGATTTATTATGTTCTTCCTCTTCTGACTTAAGAAATTATATGTTTTGTAGTTATATTGACATAAAACAGCATTTCTGTGAATTGAATTTGGATAGGAAACCATTGAAAATTTACCAGACATTGATAGGCGACTGGTTTCTTATTTGATTGGTTAAGTTTACGAGTATGACTATAAGAAAGAGATTCTGATGTCCCTGAGTTCCATTACCGTGTTTTCTTTATCTTTCTTCACAGGGTTTATCACTTTATACATCGTTTCTTCTGTAGGCTTTCTTACTCCAAACCTTAGGATTAGAGAAGGGAAACTGAGTTTGAAATATGATAATGAAATATTATGTCCATTTCTTTGACCAAGATTGTTGCGTTGGTTATGACAGGAGATCTGTGGCTCAGGTTCGGTTAAAATCGTGGGGAATAACCTTGGTGGCAGTGTGAAGCTAGATGAATTGGCAATGTCATTGAAGTGGAGCCAAATCGGCAATCTGCGAATGTATCTCATAAAGGTTTTTTTTTTTTTTTTTTGTTGTTTTTGGTGATCCTTTAGCATTTAATCAAATTAATGTTTGTCATGCATGGTTATCACTAAGGTCTAATGTATCTTTTACTTGTTTGCAGCCGGTGATGTGGACACTCGTCCAAACTGTTGTTATACCATACGTGAATTCCTACCTCGGAAAAGGTTTCCCATTGCCCATCATTCATGGCTTCACCCTTCAGAATGCTGAAATTATATTCTCTAGTTCAAAAGTCACAGTGTGCAGCGACGTGGCATATTCAGAATCAGACGGTCTTAATCAGTTGCAAATCCACTTCGAATAAAAGATTATTTGTTCATATTATGCAACCTTTCAGATGTTCTCAAAATGGCTTATAGGGAACGAAAAGGAAACAAATTGTCAACTTCCCAGTTCTCCATAGTTGTACAGTTCTACTTGAGATGCAACTCTTGAGTCAACAGAATGCAGAATGTACAAATACATTAGCAAGGGCACAGCTCAATTTGTATCACGTTTTCTTTGATGAGTAGTGAAATCTTAAGCCGACTTTGGTGATTGTCTATATTAATACAAGAATTCAAGGACATTGATCTATGACTAGAACATTGGCATTGCTGTCATTATCATGAATCTAGTCTCCTGTCTTCAAAACAAAGCATAAAAGATTTCATATAACAAAGAATTTTAAAAGAATATATACAGATTTTGCTTGGCCTTATCAAAATGCGGCGTTTAGATTCCTTTTGCATGGAAAGTCTCACAATTATCTGCAACACAAAGCACCAGAAACAAAAACAAACCGAAACTGTTAAACCTCACTTAAACCTACCCCATTACTTCTCTCATCAATCTTTTTCAAACTTTAAGTGCATTTTCCTCTCAATCCCATGTCAGAAAAGTGCAAGTCTCTCTCTCTCTATTTCACTGTCCAATTTTGTTTTACTCGAATCCAGATGCAAAGGTCAAACAAAGGTATATATCAGAATATGCATTCAATAGAAGTATTTCAAAAAATAAATAAATAAATAAAGAGTCAGAGCAATGTAGCTTAAAACTCCCCTCAGCAACCCCACCGAAACCTCGCTTACTAAACCATGGCCAGCCGCTTGAACTCCCTGAAAAACCTCCGGCTATTTATAAGCCAATCAGCCGTGCCATAGATGAAGAAGATGAGTACTGCAAAGCCAGAGTTTCTGTTACCAAAAAGGGTATTGAAGTCGAAGGCTACTTCATTGAAGGGCTCTTTATTGATGACCATGAAACCTGTGTCATAATTCCTGTACTGAAGTCTGCTTTTGATACTGGAAGGCGCCCGGCTAGTGCAACCCAGCAGAATTCCGTTTTCATTAAGTTCCCAAAGTTGGCCTAAACATGGTGTTTTCAGAAGACGGTTTTTAGTCAAAATTTGAACAAAGTCCACTGCTTGAACATGAGTTATTTGACCCGTTCAGTCATTTTCGTTAGCTATATTTATTTGCTTCAAATTTTAAGTTCTGGGTATTATTATAATCTCAGATGACATTTATTGGCTCAGGGTGGGCTGCCAGTGCATGTAGTTAGCCATGATTTTGTATTACTTAAAAGCCACCGACAGTATTTGTATCTCCATGTATCAAAGAAGATATGGGGGGAAGCAGTTGGATTTCAAAGTTGCAGAGTTCTAAAGTGTCATCAACTTTCAAATCAATGCACTCAGTCAACTATAATAATTTAATGAATTGGAGGATAAAAGAAATGAGGAAAAATATGCAAATTTTCCTTTTATAAAATATTAATGATATATGTTAGAATTTTTCTGATTTTATAGAAATCTATTCATAATGCGCATTGGTGTTAAGTTTTGGCAGGTTCTGTCAAGTGATTGAATATAGGATATGAAAAGGGAAAAGAGAAGGGCAGGATTGAAAAAGCCGACTGGATTAAATAGTTGAAGCAGTTTAATCAAAAATTGAAAGTCTATTCAATTCAATATATATCATAAAATAAAAGATTTTACGAATCAGTTTAAAACCTGTTTGATGGATAAAAAGGCTTTTCAATCGTCAATGACATTCAATTCATCTATGGTTATTCAACACATCTATGGGTTGCACTCTAATTACTTAGCCCATTTTGCCTTCTGCAGCGTGCACGATTTGTCTTTTGAGATGTCCAAAAAAGATTCATAGTACAGGCGAAGTCTTCAGAATTGACCTGTTAAAACCTTGTATCCTGACATTCAGATTTACAAATTCTTGTTCGGAACTGCATTACAATCGGTGCATTATGGCTGCCAAGATGTTGCCAAAATTAACGATCATATTACGTCTCAGATGACCGCAGAACTTAATGTTGCATGTGGAATCAATAAGAATGGGCAATTGTAGCATGTTTTATTGAGTTCAAGAGTACTTGCAAGTTACTCAGATTTAACTCGAAAAATGTAATTTTTTGCAATATCAACTCGTTGCTGGTTCCAGTTTAGCTTGAAAATTAACTTCCCAAAACCAACAAATGAGAGAACAGGGATCCTGCTGCCTGTATGCATACAGCAGAATAATCAGGATCATGTCAGTAAGACATCTGACTACAGCCAAAGATCTTACAGGTTTTATGCAGCAGATCCCTTATTCTTTACAATTTTCAAGAATTTGCAGTTACAAGCAATTAATCAAACAATGCATCGTTAAATCTTTCCGATCATGGTCCAAAGAGAACAATCATGACATCTTTCTCTGATCTATAGCTCTTGCTGACTGTTAATTAAAGAATCACAAGCTCAAAATTTCTCTGCAGTTTATGGTTACCTATAAAATAAGAAAACAAGATAAACAAGATTCTGCCACAATGACCCATTCATCAGCTGTATATCTCGGATTTGTGATTCTCAAAGGTGACGATGCAATCAAACCAAAGAAATGGCAACCAATACCATCAGAACAAGAAACTTTAATCAATCAATCTGTTCTAGGAGGGGGATGCAGCAGATCTTACAGGTTTTATGCAGCAGATCCCTTATTCTTTACAATTTTCAAGAATTTGCAGTTACAGGCAATTAATCAAACAATGCATCGTTAAATCTTTCCGATCATGGTCCAAAGAGAACAATCATGACATCTTTCTCTGATCTATAGCTCTTGCTGACTGTTAATTAAAGAATCACAAGCTCAAAATTTCTCTGCAGTTTATGGTTACCTATAAAATAAGAAAACAAGATAAACAAGATTCTGCCACAATGACCCATTCATCAGCTGTATATCTCGGATTTGTGATTCTCAAAGGTGACGATGCAATCAAACCAAAGAAATGGCAACCAATACCATCAGAACAAGAAAGTTTAATTAATCAATCTGTTCTAGGAGGGGGATGTGAAAAGTAAGGACGCATTTGTTCCTCCAAAACCGAAAGAATTTGACAATGCAGCTCTAACCTGCATTTTCTTCGAAGCAGTCAATGGCATGAAAGCATCATCGAATATGGGATCAGGTTTGGTGACATTAAGTGTTAAAGGCGCAATCCCCTGCAACAAGACACCATAACGATCATTCCGTACAGTTTCAAACTTTCTCAAGTGTGCTAAACAGAATCTTCCATACAGTTCGTCAAGTTGGCACCGATAATTAGTCTGCATACTGATGGAAAAGTACATAGAAAGGAATTGCATATCGGTTCATACAAGTGGGAATTCCTATTGGAAACTTTTCATAAGCTTTTGAAAAGCTATGCCCCAACCAATAAGTTGAAAAGTGCTTTCATCTGAATCATTTAGAAGCAGGTAAACTGAAATACTTACATGGTGTATGGCTAAAACAGTAAAGATCGCTTCAACAGCTCCGGCAGCACCAAGAAGATGACCAACAGCACCCTGTGTATAAAGGTGATTGTAGCAGTTTTAACACAAGGAAATGGTTGATAAGTCAATGAAAGCTATTAGCAGGAAAAGAAAATGAAATTACAGTAAAATGGCATGGTACAGCATTGGAAAAGGCAAGATATCTTTTTCTTTTTTTTTTCTAGTACACTCTGTCTCTTTTTCCGGTGCATCTTTTCGTAAAAGTAAGAAAATGTGTAGGTCAAGTGCTCACAAATGCTCGTCTCTTTAGGCAAAGATGCGAACAGCTTTATCAAGAAGGCTCTCTCTCTCTCTCTCTCTCTCTCTCTCTCCAGCGCCCCCACTCCCCCCCCCCCCCAAAAAAAAAAAACACCAAGTTGAAGCTACCAGTAATCACCTAAGATACAACATCTTGGAACTTTTATTATCATCTCCATGTCCATTGTACTTTAGTCCTTTCTAAATTGTGGACGTCAGTGGAAGAAGTAAAAAATATATCAAATTCCAACCAGACCAACTTCAAATTATCTAGTCAGTTCTGAATATCGATGCATAAATAAGTGATCAAGCATCGTTTTGCCTTGAACATTTAATCATGCAAAGATATATAGGACATAAGATGTGCAAGTAAATATTGTTCTCCTAGATCTGGTCTGAATACTGAAATTTACCTTCGTCGAGGAAAAGGCCAAAGCACCTGATGTTGCATGGTCAGCGAACACGGATTTGATTGCATTTGCTTCAATCGCATCACCTAAACAAGAGGTTCCGGAGAAATGAATCACACATAAACCGGTTTTACTAAAACTCGGAACATCAAATAACAGCAACTTACCCAACAGTGTCGAAGTAGCATGAGCATTCACATAATCCACTTGGTCAGGATGCAGACCAGACTGAAACAGCACAATAAGTAAGCAAATGATAAACGAAATCTTCTGTTTATGTATTAGAGGAAAGATAACAATATTTAGTCAGCAACTTGTCAGGATGCCCACAAGTCAATTGACAAAGGAACTAATGAACCAGTGAACCAACTACTAGAAAATCTAGAAGCGCAGATTTAATCATGAAAGAAGCTAACATGGAGCTCTTTATGGTCACAAAATCATTAAGGTCAACTGACATATTTTTATAAGTTTTAAAGCAACATATTCTCGAGCACAATTGTATTAGATGCAACCGCATAAAGTTTTACTGCTGCCTAACATGCTGCCAAGACCAGAAGATACGAATATTAAAAAAAGAAGCCAAGAATCCTGTATTTTATCGTTAGATATGATGGGAGCAGAAAAGGGAATCCCTTTAGATTGTCATAGATGCTAAACAGAACTGATAACAAATCAAAAGTCAAAAGCATTAGCAAATATTACTTGTTTCAAGGCACGTGCCATGGCCAAAATGGCGCCTCTTCCATCAGTATGTGGCTGAGTAATGTGATAAGCATCGCCTATAGGTCGAAATTCGTGTTCAGAAAACAAAGATTATCGAATATTACTACCAACATTACTGTAGAATATTTTTTCAGTTCTTTGAAGACAACCTGACATCCCATATCCACGAACCTCTGCATAAATTTTTGCTTCTCGATTTTTTGCATGCTCAAGTTCCTTAATAGAGAAAGGGTATAATCATTATGAAAAAATGGAAAATATCAGACAATAATGAGGGAATTTAAATATAGAAAAAATTTAAAAAAAAAACAAACTATAGCTTAATTTACCTCTAATATCAAGACACCAGAACCTTCACCTATCCTGGACAGAGTATGATAAGTTAGATAGTAGCATAAAAGGAAGAAATCACAAGCAACGAGGTCGGCACAATTAACCAACCAAACTTCACTCACACAAACCCATCGCGGCCACAGTCAAAAGGTCGTGAAGCTTCTACAGGGGAAGAATTATACTTGGTAGTCAAAGCTCTCGCCCTGGAATCGACAACAATATAAAGTTATCTGTTAAGTAGAATATGAAAGGAGTAAAACAAAGTAATACATCATTCAAAGGAGAGAAAAAAGAGTCAAGTAATGTTAATAACTCCCTGTTTTCCAAGGAGACTTTGCCAAAGAAGTATCCAACAGAATTTAGTCCTAGTCAGTTATAGTGAATTTTTTTTTTTCTCTTTTAAAGCTCCATGGATGCATTTTTGGAATGGTGAGGTGAGAGAGTTGATTTAATTCCTTAAAAGAAGATGAAATCAATCAGCATAATGGGCTACGCCACCGTAGTATTTTACTTCACAGTCTGCCTCAAGAAATGAAAGCTAAAGAGAATTTTATCAAGTATTAATTTTCAAAATTTTTTAAAAAAATCAATTTAATATTTTTCCATTTTTGTCCATTTAGACACAATGTCAATTAAAGCCATTCCTGCTGCAGCAATTCTATCAAAATTTCATTTTAAAGACAAGAAGCTTTAGTTAAAGGAACATGAGAAATGTCTCTAACTAAGGGTCCGGTAACAAAGAGAAATGACATAGCTATCAAAAGTTCCGTGCCTCATATCTAAACATAATACTACTTTCATATTGGCCCTCTATAACCAAAATTTTCAGCAAATTTTCACTAGCCAAGTAGAATATTGCAGCAAGACCAAAAAAATTAAAATTTTACCATTACCTACAAAATCCAGCTATTGATAAAGCATCGATACTAGACTCCGTGCCCCCAGCAACCATAACATCAGCGTCTCCAAATTGAACCATCCTCATAGCATCACCAATAGAATGAGCTCCGCTTGCACAAGCAGTCACCGCAGCATGGTTTGGTCCCTATATTCAAAAGCGTGATTAGACTATGCAAGTCACTGCAGCATGGTTTGGTCCCTATATTCAAAAACGTGATTAGACTATGCAACAACAGCTTTTACATTAAGAATATTTTTTATTTCTTGTTACAAAACTGTAGCATAAGTATGAGTCAGCAATCAACTGCTTATTGAGGAAAATGACCCCCTACACAATAATAGTACGTTACATTGATAGATTAACCATGCTCGTTGCCAACTAAATCAATCAATATTTGCATACTGAAGCCCAAATTCTGTGGCAACTTGGTGTAATTGCTAACAATCTGCAATATTAATTATAATTTGAGAACAACTAAATTTTTATTCAAGCTCAAGCATTTTTTTCCCAAAAATGACTGACAGATGAACTAGAACTATTGTGGAGATGAAGCCCCATTTTAATCACAGCAGTAAATGGCCTTAAATGGAAATTGTCGCTTGACTAGGCTTAGGTCATTATAAGGCCACAAGCATGTCATATATGGAAATTATATATATACACACCTGGAATCCATATTTCATGCTCACGTGACCCGATGCCATGTTGATTAGTATCCTTGGAATGAAAAACGGACTAAGTCGACGAAGACGCTGTATTAAAAGAGCAGAGATTTCATCATTTCACTTCTCTTATTAATTGTTTCCATATCCAAGTAGTTCATTTTTCCAGCCCATAGATGACATGACGAAAGTAACGACGATGACACTATGAGCTAGTGATGACAACAGAAATACTTAAGATCATAATGAAAAAATGCATGGCTGCAAGAAACCAACCTTCTCACAAATCATTTGTGCTGCATCTAATATATCGCTGATACTTCCAATCCCACCACCTATAGAGACTCCCTGGTTACCCAGAAGTTAATAAAGAAAAAGATAATGAAAAGAAACTAGAGAAGATCTATATCACATATCAGCCGCTATTAACAAGTGATTACCGTTTTTTCTTTCTGTTCCTGGTCGGTGGGCACCCATTTTGCATCTTTTAAAGCTTCATCAGCAGCACATAACGCATAACTTATAAATCTTGCAACTGATCGATGATCCTGAGCAACAAGAATCATTAATTGTAGCATGCATAGAATAAAAAAGAATTCTATTACACATTGATTTGTCTTGAGTAAAAAAAAAGTCTAAATTATAGCATAAATAAGTAATCTAGCATCATTTAGAACACCGCACATCA
>JAQSVH010000003.1:10762622-10782643 GCA_029448705.1 Adansonia digitata
ATAATTATCAAATAGTTATTTAATTTTGCAAATATAATTATTTAGCCTTATTTAATAGAATCCCTAAAACCATGTCTACAAATAGACATTATCTTTATACGACATTCTTATCCTCATTGCCATCATAAAATATCTCTAATTAGATTTCATAAATCTAATTTATGTCATAAATTATTCTTAATTAATCTAATTCAATTGAGTCTCCGTCATTATACCTTTTATTTAATTAAGTCATACTTAATTAAATCTCGATTTTAATCCAATAGATCATCTTATTGTGTGTGACCCATTAGGCTTCCGTCATAACAACAATAAATATAATTGTCTAATTAAGGGTGTTTATATTTATAGACCAAGATTGACCTTTAGCAACGTATCATGGCCACTCGATATGCAAGAAGAGTCAATATGATCTCTTTAAGAAACCTTTTTAGTAACTTGCCTTTCAGTGTATTTCGATCCTTTTACCAAATATCTTAGAAAGACCATGAGCATAGTGCCATGTCATGTATCAAATCCATATTAGTTTCTGCAGCTTTTTGTTAACCTCATGAATTTAGGGAAACAATTTCTCTTAAATTCATCATGCGTTGGACAACAATTTTATCAAATTAACCATAGCCAAGAACAAATGAGATATATCTTCGATGTCACTTGGAGTAGGGAATCCTCTTTGAATCACTCATTCATCCACCATATGATTCATGTTATACCCAATGTATCTTATCTTAAGCATCCATTCATTGTGGACCTATTTTAGATAAATCTAAATATGATGCTCTTCATATGAGATGACCTGGTATCACAAGTCCAAGGACTAATATACACGATTGACACATGAAAGCATATTCCATAGACACTCTAGTGACTTGTACCAAATTGAGTTCTTATACGGACCATGTTCAGTGAACTTGTTTCCACAAAACAATCACTCATATGCTGTCCTTAAATATCTTTATATTTTTACTTCTATGAGATTAAAGAGTTGCATGCATAAAATGCATGGAGGCTCAGCATATGTTAGTCTTTGTATATTGTTAATGCCTTGTCTTGATAATATGATTACTAGGAATGTTTTTAGAAACATAATGCATAAAGATCTCATCGTTGTAACTCATTACTAACTTTTTAAAGTTATTATGTTTTAGAGGCTTCATCTACTTAGTGTTTGCATGAGTATCGACCATGCCACTAACATGAAGGAAAACTTTGAATTGCTAATATAAGTGATTGGTTTGTATTATTAACTTGTATATGCCTTATTCAATCCAATTTGCTCTACGGCATATACGAATACGGATTAGTCCTAATTTTTTTAAAAAATAATTAATTAATTAAAATATATGTAAATCTATTCATGAGTCTAGTTGGATATGGGTTAGGTGCATTAAGGAGTTTTATGACTTTCCAAACCTAACCCGAAACATGAACAAAATTTTATGCTCAAACTTGACTCGATCATGTATATAAACACACTGCGCATATCTGCATAGGTTAACTAATTTTTTTACAAAAGAGGATTGGTCCCTCATAAAAATGATTGATCACTCTCAAAACTAATATAACTGACAGTAAAACAGATTGATTTGTGTCTCGGCAAAAAGTATTATGTCCAAGCATAGTTTATTTTTAAAATGGATCTCATTTTTTCATTCAAACACATTTTCTAACTTAATATTTATATTAAGACCTTATTAAATATCAAACAAACTTTTAAATTTAAATAGATAATCTGATTTTTGGATACGTCTTTATATATTATCAACTCTCAATTAGCTTAAAATTGAATAGAAATCTTACTTCTATAAATTTATCCAGTATTTCTCAAATACTAAATATGAACAAGAAAAACATGGCGGAGGTTCATGCAACAAAATGATTGAAGGAGTGGACCAAATTGCATGAATATGAAATATCAAAATATTGATTTTCTAGGAACATATAGTAGAACAAATATGATTATGTATTATTTTAGGGAAACACTGTCACATGCTTGATCGAGGCTGCCTTTATTTGAACGTCAGAACGTTAAATTCGTCTACAAAGCCTGCCTTTTTTGGCATTTTGCGTATCATTCGCTTCCGTTGTAGTAGTCGAAAACAATAACAGGTTAAATCAATAATATATATATATATATGCATATTGCATACTTTGGTTTATATTATTCAGACTTTCCTATAAAATATTTAAATTTAATATATATTTTAATATAAATACATGAGTATTATTTTTGAAATATATATAACAAATTTTTTAAAAAAATTTAATATATTTATTTTAGATATATACTTATTCAAATTTAACTATCATAATTTTTCATTATTTACCTCGATAGTGTTGATTTTGCCGAAGCTCTATTAATGAAGAGATGCTTCAAAGTTTCATCTAGAGACATTTATGATTGGATCATGATCCAGAAAATTCTTTTCTTTTCTTATACAAACCTACGTCTGAGTTAATTTAAAATTTTAAATAATATTAAAATTAAAAAAATATTTTTATATAAATATAAATAATTAAATTTAAATAATTTTTATTATTTAAATAATAATTTAAATTGAATCGATATGAAAAAATTAAAAAAAAATGTACCAATATTGGACTGAACCTATCAGCAGGCTGCACGTTTTGACCTACATATAAAATGGTATAGGGAGCAATGATACAAGAATTAATACCACTTGAGTCCCCATCATACTTCACCTTACAAGTTCCACCGCCGATGAAATTAGCGGCAAAATTTTTGCACTTTCTTGATGGTTAAATGAAAGAGATTAAGGCTAAATTTGTTACTATATTATTATTGATTAGAAATTAAGTTTTATTAATATATGTATTTCAATTTTATTGTATTAAGTTATTTTATTTATGATTTTAATAATTTTTAAATAAAAAAGTAATCAAACTTTTTGAAATTTATATATACTTAAATGAATATTCCATAAAGTATTTGCATTCTATTGTCTTTATTCAAAAACCACGAAAATAAAAATATAAGGAAAGTTCGAAAATATTGAGATAGGATGACAAAATTCAGAATTGGATTATAGTCATAAAAGACTCTAAATCTCTTAACAAAAATGCTTGTTGATTTTGTTGTTCAAAATATGTTATAGACAGAAATTGCGCTAATTAAGAATAATATGGATAAAATGTTTTTTATCCATATCATCTATAGTAAGTTTATCACCGTATCATTTTTCATTTACTATTTCTCTCTCATATTCTACACTAAAAGAATTAGTTAAAATGACCAATTCTTTGAAGATACCTATACCTAAACAGTCTTGGAAAATTTTTGCTTCAACTCTAAATGTTTTTATTTGTTAATATTAAAATCAATTATCATAATTTAATTTATCTTTAGCCTCCCAATTTGATTACACCATATTTCTCCGTATTATCCTTACTTAAAACGGTAATTATGAGAATGAAATTTTTTTTATCACTTCATTTTTTTGATAGCTTGAAAACTTTGGTTAAGATCTTCTTTATTATTTTTTCATTTATTATTATCTGATACAACTTTAATCATCATCTATAAACTTAATTTTAAAAATTCATATGTGAATCTTATAGATATGAATAGTATTGATAAATGTATTGAAAAGAAATGAATAAAAAAGTAATAGATGAAATCTAAACCTTGAAAATTTATATGTTTAATATTGGTAATAACTTTTTTTTTTAATAACGAAGCCTAAAAAGCCTTCTTCCCAAATTTTGAAGAAAAACATAACAATTCAATATTATGATCCCTCACTTAAATCAAAGATTCTTTATACAAAAATACGAATCCAAAATATGCACCCATATAGCACACACCCAAGCAAACCCTTGTCACTACGCATATCCTGATTAGTAATAATTTGATTGCTACAAAATATTAGTGATTAATTGACGGTTTGACACCAATATCTTTAGGTCTTAATAATTTCATAAAAATATGTATCTTGAATATATAAATATACATATATGTATATATTTATATACTCGTATTTTATAAGTATCACTATATAATGCAAAATCCCATTATTGAAATTGATTATTTAATCATATTTTAAAAAAATAATATTTCATTAAATCTAATTCAGACACTTAGTTGTTATTAATCTATACTTACAGAGAGATTAGAAGAATCCCTTACGGGTTCCTATATTGACAGCTGTTACGGTTTTTTTTTTTTTTAATGTTGGTTGGTAAAATTATAAAAATAGATTCTTTGCTTAAAAATATGTATACTTAATGTGATTATAATAAAAAATTATTAAAAAGGATATAAAGAATTTTTTTTTTTAACTTTTATGACTAGGGATGACAATAAATAATAAAAAAATTTAATATCCAACATTATTCAATCTTTTTTTTTCTTTGCATATTTGAGTATTGCTTATATGAATATTGTATTTACTATTTAAAGTAGATTTAAAGCTAGATTTGCTTTAACTTTAGTTCGGATAGTGTTAGATATTGGTTCTATTATATCCAAATCTCTTTTATTTATACAAATAACAGATTCAAATATCTTACATTATTCGATATTTATTTATATATTTAGTTATTATCAATTTTAAAATTTTATTTTTTAAAAGTAATTTAATAAGTTCAAATATCTAGCGGATTTGAATTTTGACAAATATTAATTTTTAATAAAATGTTGTTTCAAATAATACTGTAAGCAAAAAATTTTGAAAGAATTAAAAAATTTATTAATAAACTAAAAATATTTATTATTTATGATCATTATTATAAATAATTATTAATAAGGAAAGAAAATGTTTTTTAGTGTAACAAAGAGAGAAAAATGTTTCGAAATAAGTATAAAATGAACCAATAAATAAAATATTTATTATCAACAATTATTGCTATAAATAATTATTAATAAGAAAATAAAAAAATATTTGTAAAATATTTTGCAATTATTTCCTATCCTTTGAGAATAAAAAAATATTCGCAGGAATATTTGGTCTATTTGAACTCTTATAGCTAAAAAAAGTAAAATTTAATTAGTAAAAAAATCAATTTAAATTTTATTTTTATGAATTTGTCAATCGACTTTTTTTTAAAAAAAGTTATTTTATATTTTTTAAAAAAATTATTTAATAATAATTTTTATTTATAAAAAAGATGTAAATTGAAATTTTATTCTATATTAAACATAAAAGTATTTTCATATATAAATATATATTAATTTTTTAAAATATTTAAATAAATAGTTGTTATTTAATATAATTAAAATTATAAAAAAAATCCAATTCCCCCGCCCAAATTACCATTCTATTCTAGCAAATTATCATTGTGTTAAATACTAAGGGATTGTTTGGGATCATTTCCTGTTTCCTACTTTCTGTTTTTAAAATATATATATATATATATATTTATATATATATATATATATTTTTTTTGTTGTTGTTTCCAAAATTTTAAAAATATAAAATATAATTGGTAAGTA
Source organism: Adansonia digitata (assembly GCA_029448705.1). Lineage (NCBI taxonomy): Eukaryota > Viridiplantae > Streptophyta > Magnoliopsida > Malvales > Malvaceae > Adansonia > Adansonia digitata. The sequence goes on from JAQSVH010000003.1 coordinate 10,768,075, forward strand.
ATGATCTTACACACTGAAAGCAAATATTAAATTGTTTCAAATATCAAATAATTTTATTTAATTAAAATATATCCAATATATTATAAATTTTAAATAGAAATATTATAAATTATATTTTCATGAAATTTACATTCAATAATTTTTAATAATATTTTTTTTTCTATATTCAAGTGAAAATATATTAATTTCAAACTATTTAATTTTTAATTAAATATTTTTAATATATTAGTATTATATAAAATTTTTATTATAAAATATATAATATTATATTAATAAATAAATACTATTCACTTTCTCGCCAATAGTATCAGAAGAGGAAATGTTTTTGAAAATCATGAAAATAAAAATTCCTATTTCCAATAATTTTGAAATTTTTTATTTTTATTTTTCTAAAAATAAAAAAATATTATGAAAAAACAGAAATAGTAAACAATCCTCAAGTTATTCAATGTCAGGTCCACCGTAATGTTAAATGATGTGCACATTGATCAAACTATTTTTTATTTCTTTTACCATATATATTTGAAATAGTTTTATTTACCTTCTGTTTTCTTGAAAAAAATAAAAATTGGTAATATTAAATCATATTTCTTAAAGCATTTTTGACACAATATTATTTATTTATTATTTATTTTGAAATAATTATTTATCTATATTTTATATAAATTAGCTGATTGAATTTGTTTTTATTAAAAAAATAAAAAAATCAAATTTAAGTTTTAATAATAAAACAAAATTATGGTATTTAAAATTTTCAATTTTAAATATTAACCACTCACTTTATTCAAAATTTTTATTTTTTTAATTTCTTAAAAAACAGTTATTTGGTTATATTTTAATTTATTATTATTTTTTAAATTTCGTCCCTGGTATAAATTCTAATTATTATTTAATTAATTATATGATCTTTTAAGTAGATTTCTTTGGAAACGAATCGTTAATCAAACATTTTAAAAGAATCGTAAACGTGTCCTCACCACGCACCTAGATGCGCGTGAATATGGCTTTCTCTTTTATTATTTTTTTTTTCTCTTTTCTTCCATAAAAACGTCCAAATTAGAAAGACAAAAGATGGAATGAAATTTCAATGCGACATTCATGTTAGAAATCCGAAGTTCAAACAAAGCACACAGTTTTAAGTCATAATTAACACAACAAAACCTGACCATAGGACCGAAGCTTTGAACGACAAAAAAAAAAAATCCCAACCACCATGAAAACGCTTTACAGGAAAGGCAAAGTGCACCCTTCGCCACCATCACCAACCATCGCCCATCACTTGTCTCTGCTTCCGGCGACGATTCTCAGCCTCACCGCCGCACTTTCTCTCCAAGACAAAGAAATCTTAGCCTATCTCATCTCATATTGCAGCAGCGGCGGCGATGGCGGCTCTTCTGCCAGAACCAGCAACAACAACTTCCCCGGTCGTCATCATCAGGATCAAACTACAAGCAAGCAGACTAGAATCGGTCTTGGTTATGGTAGCGAGGAGCATGATCCCACGTTTAAATGCAAATGTTTTAGGTGTTACACGAGTTTTTGGGCACGTTGGGGCACATCTCCGAACCGTCAGCTGATACATGAGATTATCGAGGCGTACGAGGAAGGATTGTTCCAGGACAAGAAACAAGTTAAGAAGAACAAGAAAGGTAGGAAAAAGAGAGTTAATAATCATGATTCCATGAATGGAATCGATCAGGAAAGTTCTGGGAAAGGGTCGTCGATTAACTTGAATGATGGGCAACTTGAATTCGTTCAAATGAATTGCCAAAGTGGTGGTGAAGAAAGGGAAGTAGAATCCAAAAGGGGTTCTATCAGGAATATTGTAAGCTTCATTGGAGACAGTATTTGGGGAGCTTGGAATTTATAGAAATTAATTGAATTTGCATTACGAAAACATATATATAAACATATATATGTTCTATGTTTTCGTTTTTCCTTTTCATTTCTGTATATGATTAGCCAATTGTCCATGCAAAAAATAAATGAATAGAGATGATCAAATAAGTGGATGCACTAATTTTATCCAATTCTCTTCTTTCGTTCTATTGATATTTTTTTCCTGGTGCTGCACTGAATCTATAGTAATCCACGAAATGTTTTTCCCTCATAGTCTGCATAGCTATGCACTCAGATTATATTCAATTGGTTGATGCAATTATTTTAGGAGTTATTAATCAATAAATTTAAGATTTAAATTTCAAAATTTTATATCCTCTCTCTTGTTTCCAAGTTACTGATAGGATTGGCAATTTTACACCCAACCTTATAGGGCAGTCTTTGAAAATTGAGTTGGGGGACGGGGTGGGTTGATTTTTATCAGAAGTTTTGGGGTTAGGTTGGGGGTAATTTAGGGTAAAATCCGTCTTGCTTAAGCGGAGATATTTACTAAAATATTTCTATTTTAATTGTATAATTATTCTATGTATTTAATTTTTATTATAATTTTTTTAATTTTTATTAAATTTTATCACTTATATTTGATTTAATCGGTAGAATTTTTAAAATAAAATTTAAATTTTGAGACAGGACGGTTCAAGATCAAGATTTTTTTTTTAATTTCAAAAACAAGTTCGAGTGTTAAAATTCAAGTTAAATTTGTATTCGAAGCAAATATCCGATGAAAATATTAAAAAATCAGAGCAAAGGCGGGGCGGGCAAAAATTCACTCTTCCCGACCCATTGCGGCTTTCAACCCAAAAATAAATAAATAAATAAGCTCTGCATGCTTTTTCTAGTCAGAGTAAGCGTTTTTCGAATTGATTAAGGCTATTCAATCTTTTTACCTGCAATTTCTTAGGTCATGTAATTTTCTAAAGCATTTTTCCAATCGTATTATACGAATTTTATCAGTTTGGACCAATTTATCATATGAATATGATCAGTTTGATCTCAACCAATTTTGTCTTAAATTTTTAATGAAAAAAGCAAGGATGGAACTAACCCAAAGAAAAAAAGAGCAAGGAATTGGTCATTATATGAAACTAAATAGGTAAAGAGAAGGTGTCCCTCTTCTATGACTATATAGCAATGTTGTCAAAGGGTTGAAAATGAATTTTAAATATTGTCAAAGAATTGAATAATAAAAATAAATAAATAAATAAATAGGATTAGTCTAATTGGTAAAAAAGAAGAATTTTCTTCATGTTAATTAGAGTTTGATTTTTTAAAGAGAATTTTGAAAGTAAAACCATGAATGTACTACAACGATGCGTATAAACATGGTCCTAAATCACCTAAGAAAAGATAACCTGGATAAACATATAATATAAAATGATGGCATAATAAAAACAAATAAATAATATGTGTTTGATTGAATTGTTTTGTGGAATATGGAAGGGTTCTATACAAATAATAGTAAGTCCAAAACCTTAAATTATCATATAGCAGGGCAAGGGTATTCCTTGAAGATTATTAAATAAAATATTGGGATAAATTATATTGCTTGTATTTTTGTTTTTGTTTTTTTTTTAGAGATCAGTGCCGTGCTAAGATTCAAAATTTTATACTTTTTCGAGCAGACATTTCTGACAGTTTCTAGTAATTTGGAGGTTTCAAGAGTCAACATTCTTCAGGGCGATGATCAACCCACGTTGAACGAGTTAACTTGCGTTTTGGGACTGAATTCTTCGTAGTATTTCTTTGTTTGAACATTGAGCGAGTTTCTCTCCCTCTCTCCCTTATATATTTATTTATATAAATATATATATATTAATCTATTAATTTTTATTTAAAAAAATTCAGAAAAAAAAAACAGATTGATAATTATTATAAAAAAAAATTAAAAAATAATTTCAAAATAAGAAATAGTAAAATTTTAAAAAAATAAATTGATAATTATTAAAAAAGAGTAAATTTTAAAAAAATAATTCAAAAAAATAGTAATTATTAAAATTATTAATAAAGATACTGTAATTATCATTTTACTTTTATTTTTATTTATTTATTGTTATTTTTATCTTTAAAAAAAAGCAGTGTGGGCCGGTTTCTTAGGTAAGAAACTGATCCCCTATCAATATATATTATATATAATATATAATGTATATAATATATATAAATTATATATGTTGAAAATATTAATTAAATATAATAAAATATTTAAAATATTTTATATTAAATTTTAAATTCATAAAATTATTTTATGACATGTACATAATAAAATTATTTTATTAGTTGATATTTTTATTTAGTTTTTAGATGATGTATTTAAACTGTTAATCTATAGATTAATTTATGGTTTAATTTAAGATACGTATCCAACCTTTTTGGTAAAAAAATTTAAAATTTTTATCTTATTAATTATTTTTATTTTATTTTTGAATGATATATTTAGAGGGTTGGTATGCACATTAACTCACAGATCAATTTAGAATTTATACCAAATCTGCTAAAAATAAAATAAAATTTGATTTTATTAATTATTTTTATTTTAATTTTAGAAGTTTATTCAAAGGGATTAATCTACATGTTAACTTAAAGATAAGTTTAGGATTGATATTCGAGGGGACTAACGAAAAAAGTTTAAAAATATTTATTTTAATAATTATTTTAATTTTATTTTTAAATGATATATTTAAAGTGATTAATTTATACTTTGATTTATAGGCTGATTTAAAATCTATATTAAATTTAAATAAATAAATATTATTTAATAAAAATTTAAAAATTAAAAAAATCATTAATTATTTTATTTTTAAAATGATGTATTTAGAGTAATAGATTTGCTCGATTGCTCCAAATCAATTAAAATTTATATCCGATTTTAGATACATATTTATTAATAAAATTTGATTTATAATTAATTTTTTATTAATAATAATTAAATTCATAAAATAAATATAATCCTCCTGCGAAGCGGGGCATGACACTAGTATACATATTAGAAATAGATGTGTTCATGCGTGGAGTAGTCTTTCCGGCCCAACAGATTCGATTTAAAAGAGGTTGAATTTGGATTTTCATTTTAGTAACTCGAATCAATTCAACTCGGCCTTAGTCATTATTTACATAATAAAAAATTATATTTAATTAAAATATATAAATGGTAATATAAAAATTATTTTTTAATGAATAGTAATTTAAGTTTAGGGTTCTATCATATCAAATTCAGGTTTGAAAAAAAAATTAAAAAAATTGAATTTTAATCCAACTTATGAACACCTTCAAATAGAAATATGAGGCAAATTAGTGTGTAAATATATATATATATATTTTAATAATATTTAGTGTATGTAAGTAAGATTTGTGCAATTTTATCTTTCTACTTCATTTTTAAAAGAACAAAAATATAAAAATTAATCTATACTGGATAAGATGACACAAGAACCTCCCAGATACTTTTAACTTCAACTGCAAATAAACCACAACCCCATTTAAACATTACAATCAAATATACCAAATGTAGAAGGCTTTCTGAACATTTACAAAGGGGATGCATGATATGTTATTATACTCAGAAGACAGATGAACAACATGATTTGAAGCTGTAAATAAGTCCATTGTAAAGCAGAATATGTTCTCATTCGAAGTAAATTTATCATTACCTTTTCAGATCATAGAGCTCGGTTGGACCTCCCCCCACTACAAGAACCCCCAGTTTCTCCACTGGATGTTCTCGGCTCAGTCAGAAACTGGGGTTCGACGTGTCGTAGGGAGGCTCGGTGTTTAGCCAAACGAATCAATAGCCAACACGACCTATTCTATCTTCCCCTTCAAGTTCTTAATTAGCTTTGTTTACTCTGGGGACTGTAATTGGAGTACACCTTAAAGGAAGTATTTTATGAAATTAAGAACTTGAGTAACAAGATCGAGATTTAGGAACATGATTTCAATCAAGCAACAAAACAATAAGGAACTAAATTCAGTTCCTTTTAGTTCATTGACTTTCTCAGCAACCAAACAAGGACTAAGTCAAACCTAATCAACGACAATAATGAGCCATTAACATGGAGTTAGAGTTGGAATGAATTATTGGACCACTGGTGATGACAGTCTGCAAGAGCGACGCTAAGATTGAAGAATAAAAAGATGATTGTATTACCTTATATACAGAATGCTAATTGAGGGCGAAAGGAATTTACCTGTAATGTCCAAATAGTAATAAATAAACTGCTCATCATAAATTATCAAGCAGATATGCTAAGTCAGTTATGCAATCTAAGTTTCTTATCTGTGAGGTTAAAGCTTTCAATTTGCAGTAAACCTCTGCTGTCTCGGGGTGCATTGGCATATTGGACAGAAAACAATGCAGCTGATTTCTAACTTCAATCCAGCTGCATCCTGGTTGCTTCTCAGCTTCAGTCTCTTTCATCAATAACCTCATGTTCTCAACCTCATCCCAACTACCAGCCTCGGCTTGCATATTTGACAACACCACAAAGTTTGACGTTTTATTAGGTTCAAATTCCAAAAGCTGCTTAGCAGCAATCTTACCAAGCTTCAAATTCCTGTGAGTCCTGCAAGCCGCCAGCAATGCACCCCATATTCCGGCATTTGCCCTGATCTTCAATTCCCTCACCACTTCAAAGGCTTCATTTAGCATGCCGGCACGGCCTAACATATCAACAATGCAAGCATAGTGTTCAACCAAAGGTTCTATAGAGTAAATTTCGGTCATGCTTTTAAACAATTTTAAACCCTGGTCAACAAGGCCAATGTGACTACATCCTGACAAAACCCCAATGAAGGTGACATGATCAGGGAGCACTCCTTTTAACACCATCTGTTCAAAGAGTTGAACGGCTTCTTTTCCATGACCGTTGAAGGCATACCCAGTAATCAGAGAATTCCAAGAAATAATATCAACTTCATCAAGATCGTTGAATATGTTTTGAGCACACAAGATCCTTCCACATTTAGCATACATGGTGATCAAGGCATTCCCTATGCACAGATCATTTACATAACCATTCTTCAAAATCTTACTGTGCATCTGCTTGCCAACTTGCAAAGCCGCGAGATTGGCACATGCACTTAGTCCACATGCAAAAGTTGAACGATCAGGTATTGTTCCTTCATGTGCCATCAATTTGAAACTATTCAATGCATCCATTGATAAGCCATTCTGCAAGAAACCTGTTATCAAAGAATTCCAAGAGACGACATTCTTTATCTTCATTTCTTCAAATATCTTAATCGCTTTGTCTATTTCTCCGGTTTGAGCATAACCAATGATCATTGTGTTCCATGTTACCAAGTCCTTATCTCCCATTTCCTTGAATAGATTGAGAGCCTTATCCATTCTTCCCATCTGCACATACCCGGCAATCATGGTATTCCAACAAACAGTATCTCTGGCAGCAATCTCATTAAAAACTTGACAAGCTTCATCCATTCTTTTATTCTTAATGTATCCAGAAAGCATTGCCGTTTGTGCCACAATATTCTGGTAAGGCATTTCATTTAGTAACTCCCTCGCCTTATCAAGCTGGCCAACATGAACATAACCATCAATCATTGTGGTCCATGAAACTGAATCCCTGTCCGGCATATCCCTAAACAACCTAGCAGCCTCCTCAATTTGGTAATCCTTCACATAAGCATCAATCATAGCATTCCAAGAAACGACATTCTTACTCTGCATCTGATCAAACAATTTCCTTGCCTCCAATATCTTACCCCTTCGGGCAAGCCCACATAACATGGTAACCCAAGAGACAACATTTGGATGCGGAATCTTCTCAAAAAACTCCCAAGCAGAATCCAAATCACCAACCTCAATAAACCCATCGACCATCAAATTCCATGAAACAACATCCCTTATCGCCATTCCCTCAAAAAACTCCCTCCCCAAACGTATTTGACCATTCCGGGTATAACAGGATAACATCAAATTCCACGAAACAACATTCCTAACCGGCATTTCGTCAAACAATCTCTTAGCTTCAACAACCCTTCCTTTCTTACCATATCCTCCAATCATAACGTTCCAAAAAGCCACATCACGCTCATGGGGAAATAAATCAAACAATTCTCTAGCCTTTTCAAGCTCCCCTTTACGCGTAAAACCAGTTATCATCAGGGTCCAAGAGAATCTGTCCCGTTTAGGCATTTTAACAAACAGTCGATAAGCTTCATAAACTCTGTCATGGTGTAAATACCCAGCTATCATTGTGTTCCACGAAACGAGGTTTCTACGAGGCATGTTGTCGAACAGGTGACGTGCATCGTTGATTCTGCCGTTTTTGTTGAAAGCAGAAATCATGGAGTTGTATGTTACAGTGTTTTTATGGGCCATCTCGGAGAAAAGTTTGATAGCTTCTTCAACTTTACCCCATTTTCCCAACTGGGTGATCTTGGAGTTTTGGTTGAAGACATGGCTGGTTTGTTCACCAATTAATTTTAAGTTCTGTTTCATCTTTTCATGCTAAAAAAAAAACTCATTTTTGGGTTAGCTTAATTTTGAGGCTTTGGAGCATTTGGGATAAACTGTAAACCTGGTTTTCAGCATTCAACCGCTGGAAATGCCTCCATTTTCTTTTTCCTGTTGGATTTTACTACTAACTGTAAACAAAAATGTTGCATGAAAAAAAAAAAAAAATCAATAAATACAATAATTTTAACTGCAGCCTACTCTACTCTTTTCCCAACAATAAGGAAACTAATTTTTTACTACTACAAACCAAACAAGTTACTTGGATTCTTGTCTGAAATTTTTTATTTTATTGACCATTTTAATTTTTTTAATAATTAATGTTGTCAAAAATTAAATTTGGATATTTAAATTAAAAATATAATACTGTTAAATATTTTCATTTTTAGTAATGAATGAAGTTTATTTAATTTTATTAAGATTATAATATAAAAATAATACAAATAGTACATACAAATACACAAATTTTAGTGTTTAACTTGCCATCTCTTCAATAAACACGTGTATTTCTTTGAAGAATTTATATTTTATAATTCATTGAAAAAATTATGACTATGATAAACAAAATTAAAAGACGTAATAGATGAATTAATTTTTTAATTATTTTTTATATGTCTTATCAAATATACATCATTTTACTAACCTTTATATATTACATAATGAACATTTATCGATAGAAAATGAATTTAGACTTGCCAAGAAATGGATAACCGCTTGACTTGATTGGCTTGATCATTATTGTGCCGAACTTGAACAAAATTTTTGACAACTCAAATTGACTTAGCTTGAAAAGCCATTAATTCAATAAAAAATTGTAAAAAAATAATTTTTTTTTATGTCAGCATTTTTAAGTAATAAAACTATATCTTTATATATATATATATTGGAGAAACGATTGGACCCAATCGATAACATGATTTCATAAAATAACGATACATTTAGTGTGTTACGAAATGATTATTGTATAAGATTAGAATAAAATTAGAATAAAATGAAATAATTATAACAATAATTTACGTAAAATAAAATACTATAAAATTTTAATTTTTGATAAATTTCAATCTTCTAAAATAATTTTATATTACTTTCAAAACAAAAACAATCATTCAATGAAGAAGTGCAAAATAACACTATCATGAGAGCTTAAAAAGTAAAGTTGGAATCAAACATTCTACAAACCAAACGATTGCATCACTCTAATACGTCGAGGAATCTTGTAATAAAATAACTATTTTAATTTCATTGAATATTTTGATCATTGGTAATATCTTTCAATTAAGAAAAACAAGTCCTTCAAGTACAAATCATGACACAACGAAACATCAAAATTTTCGAATTTATCACAATTCATCCTTGCTTGCTGTGAATTCTCCCATGAGTTCGTCAAGCGAGAACTCGTCCTCGTCAATGATTTCTCCATCTTTACCATCCCATGCTTCCGTCTTTACGATCTCCGGGGTGCCCCCCAAAGGTAAATTTCCCTTGCCTCCACGCCCTGCTTCCTTCACAAACTCGCTGACAAAAGACAATTTTTGCCAATTCTAAGATTTTGTTCGTCCGTTAAAGGTGGTATTCAGGGCAAAGCCGGAAAAAAAGAAACACTTACATGATATGATCGAGCTCGAATGCACTTTTGAGTGGAGCATATGCTCCTTTCTTAAGGTTCAAGGCTACGAGAGCTGGATAACCGTACCCGCCAACACCTACACGCTTTTCAAGATCCGGCTGCTTACCCGCCGCAGCCCAAACATAGCTACAGAGGATGAAATTGTCATTAGAACAAAAAGGAAAAAAAAAATTTCTTCACTTACTCTTAAACCAAATGCATACACAGATAAAGAGGGAATCAACTTGCATGTACTTGCCTGTACGGACTTCTTTTAAATTTCTCTGCAACTGACAATAACATCTCCAGGTACTTGTTTCTTCCTTCTGCTTTGGAGTCTAAAATGTCAGGTAAGAAAGCAACAAAGCATATGGCGGCTGAACTACATTTCTCCTCCATTACATCCTATTTGAATAGATTGTAGTTTCTGGTGAACAACTATACCGTTCCGAAAAGAATGATCTATTCTTGAAGCAAGAGAGTTCGAGACTTACAGGGCCAGTCAGCTCTGTCACTTCTGCAGGTCCAACATTTGTTTCAAGCTGCTCTAGAGCAAATGATTCAATTGCAGAGGCAGTTCTAGCACCCTCGTAAGGAACCGGGCTGTCTTTGTCAGCACCAAATACTAAGATGGTAGGGAATCCTTGCACATTGAACCTGCTCATGAGAGACTGCAAACGCACCCAGTTATTAAAACAAGAATGTAAAAAACAAATAAACTCAAAATTTCCAATAAAGAAGAAGAGAAAAGAAATAATCCCTTTTCTAATCTGAAAATGTTTCATAACGAGTGTTAAGTGATCTCCGAAATATAGAACCATCTTATTCAGTTCCAATAAAATTTCAAAAATGGTAAACAAGTCAGATCAGAATTGCAGATCTTCCAATAAAAAATATATTTGGACATATTACCTTCTCAGAATCACAGTCAACGTGACCAAGCTTCACCTTCCCCTTCAAGTTATTAGCAGCCTTCTTCCATTCAGGAGCAAGTTTTTTACAGTGTCCACACCTTTAAAATGGTATTTATATGGGCATTAACCACCACAATCAGTAAGATTAAAACTAGAAACTGAAAGAACTATGTTGGCAAGCATAAAATAGGTTATGCGCAAAATTTTACATAAAAAACATTATAACCAATTATATAGACTATTGCATTGAGATCGATTCAATCCCATCTGTTTTATATGATATCCTTTGCAAAACGTATATATATTCTCTATACCAAAATTTACTACTTCAGAGATATATACAGATTTCGTATAGGATTGAAGCATATTAATTGCTTTTATGTATTGGAGTATTGGTCTTCAGAAAGTTCAATATCATATGTTCATAAGAACATTTAAAAAGTCAAACACGCACATAATTAATATCTTCCAAAAAGAAGGCCTCAATATCAAATTGTTGAATTAATTTAAAATATATGGCTATTTTGACCACTTATTCTTTAACTTTTATTCTTCTGCTCCAACACCCCTTACCTCTTCTTCTCCCTCTACCCCTTTTTAGAGTTTTTAAATAACAGCTGCATGAAAAATATCATGAGACTGAAGATTTGATTTATTTCTATACATAAAAAGTTCCTCAACACCTGTATGCCTATAAATAATCATTTAGTATCAGTTCAATGCTCATAAGAAACACGTTAAAATATGTTTTAGATCATAAGAAACATAAAAAAACATTTGAGTTTCTTGCATGTGCATCTACAATCATAATAGTGAAGCACCATTTCTTGATTAGTGTTAGATTAATAAATTATGCATACTTACCAAGGTGCAAAAAACTCCACAATCCAAAGTTCTTTACTTTTGAGTACCAATTCATCAAAGTTGCGGGAATTCAATTCTACCGATGCACTAGCTTCAGATTTCTCACTGGATCCTCCAGATGCTTTCCCATCCAAACGGTCTTTCAAAAGTGCCTTTACCTGTATAATTCATAATATTTCGTTATAATTCAACAAATGCCTTAGAAAGAATGTTTAATAGTAGAATAAAATTGATGCGCTTGAGCTTCACTTTCACATTTTAAAAATGACTATCAAATTCATAATCCATAAGAGAGAGAGAGAGAGATTAGCCTAACTGATAGAGAAAATGGGGCCATGACAGACAACATATATAAAGACGACTTCCCCAATGTAGTATAGTCTAATGAAATTTATATCAATGAGAGATTCTGCCATACAAGCTGGCATAAGACCTAATTTGGTTGGGATCAGATTCAAACTGCAGGATGGGAATGTGTCGGAGAAGTGAGGAAGGGATTGTTCAACTTTCCATATGTTTTTCCTTACACGCAAGACTATGTTAAAATGTAAAGTTTCCACTACATGTCCAATGCAAATGCATATGACAAAACACAGTGTAGCAGTTACATAGCACGTGACATTCAAATATTCTTATTCGATAGATAATGGCCTGGAAAGGATGAAATGAATCATCTTAACATAGTAACAGATTTAAATTACTTGATAACAACATCATCGACCCATAATGTATTCATGATCCAATAAAATTGTGATTCTTCAATCAATCGACATACTGTAACAAACCTGCTTGAAGGCAAATTCTGCAATAGGTTTTACATCCCTAGCTCCCTGATAATCTACAGGAGGCTTTCCAGGGGCAAACACCTTTATTGTAGGAAATCCTCTAATCCCATATTCCTGTTTAGCAATCAGAAGAAAGTCTTTATAAGCACATAAAATTAACAGTGACAAAAGAATTTCAAATCAGATGCTACATATTATGCAACAATGCAACAAAGCCTAAGATTTCATATCATTTATATATTCAGATTTTTCAGCAGATAAAAAAAAACTAATTAAGGAAACAACTGCAAAAAAAAAAAAGTTTAGACAGCACAAGAAAATGTAAGCAAACTATTACTGCTTGTTGAACGACAATCAGCACAACAAAAAAGTAAACCCTAAATTACATCTCAGATTTAAGGAAAAAGGTGCGGATATAGGTTTGAACTGCCCAAACCTGAGCAAGGGACTTGTGAGCATCAGCATCAAGGGCTGCCACAGTAGCAACTCCTTTCAATATATTGGCTGCCTTCTCCCATGTCGGTGTTAAAGCTTGGCAATGCCCACACCACGGAGCAAAGAACTCAACCAAAACAACTCCATTCGAATTTAAAACCTGTCACAATTCAAAAATCTCAATCAATAACCAATTCTCCTTGAAAAGCTTGACTCTTTCCCTTCTTGAAGTATTAAGAAAGTACGCAAAGTCCAATCCAAAGAAGAGTTTTTTCAAGATGCTATGCTCCATTTGTTTCCCCAATATGAACTTATTACACCTTAAATCGTAATCATTGCTCAAATCCAAACAAAATAGTAAAAAAGTAGAAAACTTGAATAGTCAATGCAACCAAAAATCACTGAATCATTACTCTAAGCTTAAGAAATGGCCTAATTCTAAATTTACTTGGAAAAAATATATACTTCAAAATCAAAACAAAACGAAGCCATTTTCTAATAAAATCCTAATTAACTGAAAAAAATCTACAGAAATAACTCATTTCTAATCGCATTTAATTTCTTCAATTGTGATCCAACAAAACGATGCATTTCATTTAACTGAACAGAAATTTAGATCCTCATTTGTCTTTTCGATTCTCTTGTTCTGACTTTTTTTTTTTTTTTTCTAATCAACGGCGAAGGATGAAGGGCTTGCCTTGGACTTGAAATTAGAAGGAGTGAGCTGAAGCACAGGCGACGACGGTCCGTAAAGAGCGTTAGAAATGGCGAAGAATGTGACGAGAAATAATAAAGCTATTAACAATGGCGATCTTGATCTATGCATTTTTTTTTTTTGAATTTTCCTTCACTTTCTCGGGAATTCGTGATTTTCCTCTCCGGCCCAGATTGAATCTCTCTCTGTCGAAGAAGAAAAATCTGGAGCGACAGTGCAGACTAGAAAAACTCTTCGTCTCACAGAAAGCTACGTGTGCTCGCCAATGAGATTCCACCACGTCAGCTCGCCACGTATGTATATAACCAGAGAAAATTTTTTTTTGTTGGACGAGGATGTCGAAAATGGAATTACCGTGCATTCAAAGCCTATTAGTGACACGTGCACACTTCATGTAAGAGTAATATTAGCCATGATTGTATATGATATAATTAAAATAATACAATATAAATATATATATATCAAAATTAATATAAATAAATTATAATTAATCAAAATTTATATAAAATATAAAATTATTTAAATACACTTATGATGCGGTAAAACCACAAGTATAATACATCTCGTTTACTTCATTTTGTTTTCTTCTTTAAGTTTCAAAAATTGAATCAAAAATCGAATAATAAGTATAACATTTAAATTTATAATTAATTTTGACACGATTGAGTTAGATGTTACGAGCTATGTGACATTAATCTAACTCAAAATTGACCCAAAAAAACTTCAATTAAATTTTAATAAACAGAAAAATGAAAGAAATAAATGTTATTTTATATAAAGTTTAAATATTTTTATTAACATGATTTCTAAAATTTATTTATAACTACAGTATATATAAATTTATTAAAGAGCTAGAAGCCATTCAGATCTTTTTGATGA
>JAQSVH010000003.1:10805711-10816922 GCA_029448705.1 Adansonia digitata
TGGCGTTTGTATTAAGAGTTAGTTTGTTAGTATAGCGTTGCCAATACTAATTACCAAAAACAAATAAACAAATAAGCGAATCCAAATATGCTTTGAAAAATATATGAAAGGACAGATCTGTAAAAGAGTAGAAGAAGCTGCTTATGAAATGATATATTATTTCACTATTGTAAAATGGGAGAATATGTCCTTAAAACTGTTAATGAAAAGAATTAGATTGAAATAAAATTTGGAGATATTCTTAAAGCGATATATATATATATTATAATTTAAAAAAAAAAACTTTATTTTGTAGGATTATTTATGTTTTCAAACTTTGATTTTTCAGATATAAAAAGGTTTATTTTTCTTAGATACCATTTTCTTTTAGTTATTTTTTGTAGAAAACACTAGGGATGTTTTATCGGTCGGTTCAAAAAATCAATTAATTAAATTCATTAATCGAATTAATTAATTTTTTATTTTTTAACCGTTAATTGAATCAAATTAGAAGATAATCATATTAAAAGAATCAAATTTATTTCGCATAATTTGATCAGTTAATCGAATGAATCAAATTCTAATTATTTATATTTTAAAATCTTAAAACTTTATTTTTATAATTAAATAGATATAATTATCCAATGAATATTCAAATATTAAATTTAAGTAAAAAGTACATCTATAATAAGTAAAAGCTTCAATAATATAAAACTTAAAACATTTAGTAAAGGCTAAAAATATCATATTATATATATCTAGAGTAATGTGGTTAATTCGGTTAATTTCGTTAACCGAACCAAATTATTTGATAATCAAATTTTTAAAATTATTTAACCAATAACTGAACTAATTTTTTTTAATTAATTGATTAATCGAATCGAATTTTATTTCGCTGGATTAATTCAGATCAAATAGTAAACACCCCTAGAGAACACTAAAAGACATGAGAATTTTTTACTCAAACCAAAAAAAGAAAAAAAAAGAGAGAGAGGATATGAGACTTTGCATAATAAACATTTTTTTTTCCAAATGCAAATTGTTAGATAAGTCCATAAGATTCCCAAAATTGGCACTTATTGTCCTTTGTATAAAAAGAATTTAATTTAAAGTGAATAGTTTGAAATATTCCAATTTTTTATGTGGATTTGAATCCTGTTCATCTAATAAAGGGAACATATATTAATCATTGAGCTAAACATTCAAGTGCTTAAATAATCCATTTAATTTCGAAGATTCTTACTTAAATTGTCAACATTGGGATAAAGAGAAGGCATCAAACTAGCTAGAAAACTCATTGTGATTAAATTCCCTTGTTCTTTTAAGTTGCTGTTTTGACTAGTGCTACTTTATGAGTTTTGAGGGTTCCAAATTTGCATTTGAGTGGCTGATTGCAGCTCTCTAGTCACAAAATAGAATAAAAGATTAATGTAATGAAACCGAAACCATCAAAACTTAGATTAAAAAAAAAATTAGAATCTATCTCCACTTTTAATGGTACATGTCAAGCTTAACACGAAATCGAAAAATTTATTCACCTTATTCAAATAAAAATTTAATTTAATTTAATTTAATCATAACAAATGAATCATTTGAATTTTTTAATTTGAATATAAAATTGATTTTAATTTAAAATTATCTTAATTAAACTAAATATGAATGATTTATTATTGTAGATTGATTGAATGTTGTGTAGGTGTATTTGACTTGACTATTAAAATAAACTGGGTATCATAATCAAAGGTTTGACTTGGGCACATCTTGTGTGGTGATGTGTGATATTTTTGAAAAAATCGAAGAAAGCAATGCACTGAAGTAACTTGTGATTGAATGTTGGACTTGGGACTTAAAAAGAAGGCAAGGCACACAAGGTTAAGTGTGCTGGACCTAAGTGTGCGTTGGCGTCAATGAATGGATGCAGTATGAACAACCTGTGGACAGACACGTGGTGATTGAACGTTGGCTTGAAGGTACATGGCTTGTCGAAAGAAATGGTGTGATTTGTACGCACGGTGAAGCTGATCGCAACTTATAATAAGTAAATAAGAAGATTTGTTGCGATTCACTTCTGAATGTCGTTATCCTACTTCACTAAAAAATGAATTTGTGTGTGCATACATATATATATATGTATATGCAGGTTAATTATATATATATACACCCACACACGTTAATTAAAGATTATTTGAAAATTTTATATAGAAAAGTGATGCATTATTACACTGTTCTATATATATATACACCAAAAATCTTGATTTATTTTATGAATTTTGTATCGAATCAGCTTTATTTTTTAAAATTATTATTTTAGTTTATAAAATATTTTATATATTTATTTCAATTTTTAGTACATATATTAGATATATATATACTAATATTATACATGGTTTATATATGTATATTATATAGATATTAAAGAATTATATAATATTAAAATTACGTTCATGAATAATGCAAAATAAATATATTTTTAGAATTTTAAATTCAATATTATTAATCAAAAAATAGATTATAGTACTGTAAAACAATTATAAATGTAATTGACATCTTTGAAAATATCCATATAACATTGGACTGAAGATGAATAAGGCAGTATGCGTCTCTGCTTTCTTCAATTATCATTCATATGTATATATAATATATGAAAATTAAAAAAAAATTCAAAAATTCAAAAATTGGATTTATTTATCCTATCAATTTAAATGGACCTGTTAAGAGTGCATGAAAATGAAGGGGATGGCGAAAGAAAAGGAAGAGAAAGGCCATGGAAAAGGGGAAGGAGATGAGGCCTTTTTGGGCACACTTTTGGTGCAATGGGGCTATCATCATGGAAGTGAGTAGGAAAAGTATGTGGGTGGTACGGCCCTGGCGTTCCAATCCAAGCACCAATTACCGCCCTTTTGTCCCTCTCCCTCTAAACCCCCATAGCATATTCTTTAGAATCTACTCTTTAGTTCCTTTCTTTTTCTCATATATTTTATTTACTCTCCCCCTAGTTTTTTTTTTTCTTTATTGCCTCTTTTCCCTAATTTTTTATTATCATCTCAAATGTTTATTTTATTTCATTTTATATTTTTTTGACCCCACCCTTTAATTAAATTTGATAATTTTAAATGAGACATAAATAAGACAGGTTTAATATACAATTAATATAATAAATATGATAAAAATATAAAAAAATATTTATATTTATTCAATAATAAAAAAATAAAAAAAATGATAAAATCAACCTTTAATTTTAGTAAGACTTTTTAAGTATGAATTACTTGTTACTATAATTATAACAGAAACATGTAGGAATAGTTTGGACTTTAGTCTTAAAAGCGCTCAATAGCATTTTTGTTTCCGAATCAAAATGTCTAAAACATGAAAAAATAAATAACTAAAAGTAGTGTCTTAAACAAACAAAATACTAAATAGGAGAGCTTGACCTCTTTGTTGTATTCAAAATTCCAAATACAGAATAAATAATTAAATTACACTTATTAAATTATAAAATTTGAAGCCAAGAAATATATGAAAAATCAACGAATTTTATTTATCTTTTTATTAAAAGAAATATGAATATGTTGATGAAACAATGGAAACTCTTTTGGTCATAAACTTTGGGCTAAATTCTATTTTGGTCCTTAATCTTTAAAAAATTTTATTTTTTCCCTAAAGTTTTTTTATTTTGAATTTTAGTCCTAAAACCATCTAAAATTGAAAGTAAATGTCAGATGATACAACTGGCGTGACATCAATTAGCTAACATTTCGAAATATTTTTCTTGTACTTTTAATCCTTTTTTTTTGCCCTCTCATCTCACCTTCTCTCCATTGGCGATGGTTAATCAGCTTGATTGTCACACTAAGGCAAATCAATCGCCACCGTCTCTTACCAACGACGACATGGATTGTTTTGCCTCTAAATGGGCTAAGGTCTGACCTTCGTTAGTGTTTGATTATCTTTTGTAAATGGGAGAGAAAGTTGGATGAAAAAAAACGCTTTTTTTCTTCTTTTAAATGTATCAATAGCAGTCAATTAATGCCACGTGATGTTTGCTTACATTTATCAACAATTTAGACAGTTCGGCATAAAAAGAAAAAAACCCTTAAAGTACGATAATTTTCGATAATTAAGGACTAAAATGAAATTTTTTGAAGATTAGAGACCAAAATTATAAACAAGTGTTCTTCCAAGTCGTTCCTTTTCCTTGTCTCTTTAAAATTTCTCATTTTCAGGGGGGGAAAAAAGAAATAAAAAAAAAAAACCTTTGTCTTGTGTAGGTATAAAATTATAAATAAACCATGTTCGTCTTCAATTTCCATGTTCCTTTTCAACTCCCTCTCTACCTCCCTAGGCTCCACTTTTAACCACCAGCTAAAGCTTCCCCAATCCCCAGTTTTTCACTATTTTTAACTGTCACCACCGCCTTGTAGCCCAAGTTAGAATCATTCCATACCCAAGAAAAGCACATTCTCTTTGATCCCAACGCTCTCGCTTTCTCTCTCATTTTCTCTTTTTATATGTTTTGATTTTTTTTTTTCTTCATTCATGAAAGACGACACTCCAACCCAACTAACCCAGAAGCAGCAGCAGCAGCAACAACAACAAGGGAGCCAGCAGATGTGCACAACCATAGAAGTTGTTGCTACCGTTGACCAAGTCATGTCGTCGCCGGTTATGTCTCCGGTGGTGATGGCTTCCAACGCTGGTTCGGATGACCTTAACTTGATTCCTCCTTTGAACTTTGCTGTGGTTGACAATGGCATTTTCAGGTCGGGTTTCCCTGACTCCGCCAACTTCTCTTTTCTCCAAACACTTAACCTCCGCTCCATCATGTAAGACCGCCAAAGTTTCTTCCTTTATTATAAAAGTTAAACGCTTTTACATGCAAATTTTTGTACTTTGAGTTAAAGGGGTTTTTTCTTTTTGATTTTTTGTTTTAAATGTTAGATATCTTTGTCCTGAGCCGTACCCAGAAGCCAACACTGAATTTTTGAAGTCTAATGGAATCAGGCTTTTTCAGTTTGGAATTGAAGGTCACAAGGTAATTTTTTATTTTTGCTCTCAAAGTTGGTTACTTTTATTAACCAATTCAGACCCTTAAAATTTGCTTTGCAATTTAAGTTTTTGGCAATTGAGATCAAATATGATTGACCTAGTTCGTTATGTTTCCGGGGCCTACAATTTGATGATGATCTTGACCAAATAATTGCTGAATTTTTGTCATTTAGGTTATACTATTAACATTTTTAGAGACCTACAGCATATCAGTAGCGGGATAAGGGAATTATGGTGCTTTGCTTGGAGTGTCATAAACACTAATGAAGGGCTCGAACGATAAGGGGGATTGGTTGGATCTTAATCATGTTAGATGTTACTTGGATCATCCTCTATGCTATCAGGTTTAGGCTTGTACAACAGCTCTCATTTAATTATTCAAACTTCTTAGAGTGAATCTATTGTTAATTGTTGAGGAAATTATTTTTTTTAGTCCCAGAACTTTGTATTAGAGTTAATCATGAGAAATGGAATTGAGAAGGTGGCCAACATGTCGATTATTGTGCTGTGAATTCTTTCTCCATTTTAACTTTTAATTCCTTAAAAGTTTAGCTGCAACATTGGGGAAGAATGCATTCATTTTTCTTCCTTTCCACTAAATTTAACTGTCTTAGATTATGTGGAAACATTTTGATTCTTTTGAATTAAAATTCTAAATGAAGATTTTTTTAGCTATGCATTATAGTTCCAGAGATGAATTTTTATATTACCATGCTTTTGTATAAAATTTTCAAATCTCACTCAAATTCAAGAAATTCCGGATTCTTTCTTTCGTTCAAATTCAGTTGTCTACAACTGGGGTTACAGAAACTATCTCAGCAAGTAGTTTCTGCTGATCATAGAAATTTTGTGTTCCTTCTGAATTCGGCAGTGTCAGACACATTGCACTTACTTTTAGATGGTGGTGACAAAGTAGCCTCTGTTCATGGTAACATTATTGTTGCAATTCCTAAAATCCGAAGACTACTAATTAACCTTAGCATAATATGTAAGCATGTTTATTGTGGTCCATAGACATTGTTAAATTCATGTGGCAGATGTGTTTACAAGGAATATGCAAATGATTGTTTTATCTCGCAAACAAATACACCGAAGATAAATTGTTTTGTTAAATCTTGCTTGAGATCAAAAAATTTGCTTTAAAGTGGTAGAACCTTTATGTTGCATACAACATCTATTTTGCGTGTATTCTTGAGATTGGAATAGTTTATAGTTAAAACTTACCTATTTGATGATGATACATGGCTATATTTGTTTCTCAATAGATTGAGTTCTTTGTTAACATTTGCCTAAATGAATCATCAAAGGCTACAAATCAAATCATTTCAAGGTCCAGCCTCAATCTATGAATAAAGTAAACCTCTAAGAACTAATAATCCTCATTGCCATCTTTTCAGTTTATATGGATTCTAGTTTTGGAGAAAAGCAATCATGAAGTTGTAATTGCAACTTGAATTATTTTGTGAGTTTGGAATTTACAGTGCATATTTTGAAAGAAGCCCATATATATATATATATATATATGTATGTCTGTATGTATATAAGGGAGAAGTTAAACTAATAGTTATCCCTTAGTGGATTCACACTCATTTTTTGATTCATTTTTCCCTTGTCATCTTGATCCTGCTTTTGATGTTGGTGATTTTTTTTTTTTTTTAATTTCTTTTCCTTGCCCTATTATCTCTCCTTGTGCTTGGAATTGTGTAAGATAATTTCCTAAAATTAATCTTTTGCTTTGCCTTTTATAGCCTATTACCCTTTATAGCTAAAATAGAAACTTTATAATTTGCAAAAGAAAAAAAAAAGCCTGCTCTAAATTTAAGAACTCGAATAGGTTTCATCTTTAAGATGTAAAATGACTGCCTTGATGAGGCAAAACAACCGTGGAATGATCTCACACCCTCTTATATCTTTTTTGTTGTAGCATGTTTCTTTATATCCTTGTTGTGTGATTCACTGTCTTAATGTCTTGCTATCTGATTTAATATATATATATATATATATATATTAATCTTTGTGTATTGGTGGCGAAAGATCTTTGTATTTTGGATTTTTAACTCTGAACTTGTTAAGCTTTTTATCTGCTTTACATTTACTTTATTGTTTGTGGACATATAATAGTTGGTTGTCAATATATTCTTGATTTGATTGCCAATTGGTTCTTCAAAAAACTTCTTTAGCTAGTTAATTTTTTGTCATTCACTTTGCCATCTAGGTAGTTTTTCCTCTCACTCCTTTCATTTTCGATCATCTTGAGTATTTTCTTTTCCATACGCTCTCTTTACATGAGCTATATGTATGGGAAATAATGTCTTACACCAATCAATTGTCATTTGTGATTTGCATTGCATGTCATTTCTTTATGAAAAGGAACGAAGTGTTTTCTAGATGCTTTTATAGCTCTTCTTCCCCGGTCATCCTTCACTTTGTTCGCTATTAACAACTCTCTTTACGTAGTAGCAATTTTTGCCATAATTTTGTTACTACGTTTTCTCTTCATATTTAGATTGGGGCATCATTACAGATATTGGAGAAATGGATTTCTGACCTAAATTAGTTTAAGGCTTTGGGAAGTTGTTATGGCTTTCTTAGGAAGAATATGGATGCAGCTCCTATAATTTCGAAACAAATCTCAAGGAAAAGATTATATTGATTATAGAGGATCTAATTCTACCTAAGTTCTGGCATAACTCTTGACTTATCGTCTGGTGGGTATAATTTCATAATCATGTCAATAAAACTTCAATGTGCATGTGAAGAAACTAAAAATTTTTACTGATTGTGATCCTGAAATGGAATAAGAGTTACTTTAGAAAGATGGTAAAATGATCCACTGCTGCATGAGCTTGACATAGCTGTTGTAAAAGAGCATTTTGGTATCATCACATGTATATACTGGAGATCTATGTTACTCAGACTTGGGTGTGAGTGTCAGATATATGTTTTTCTTTGACATGAGTATGTTCAATTTTTTTACAAGTTTTCCATGTACGGAGGGTCATATCTCCATACCAATGTCTAATATGCATCGGACATGGATACTTCAAGAAAAATGAAGAGTAGGCAAGGCAACATAGCTAGATTGCTGAAACTGCAATGAAACAGGCTTGCTCAGAGAGGGTTAAATAAAGTGACACGAAATGTATGGTCTATTTTAATTGTGATGATTTAAAGTGATTGAGATGTCCGATGTTCATGTCTAATGGCTTGTAGGTTTATTGTATATGTACTTCCTTTCTTTGAGCTTTTGAAGCAACTAGTGTCTATGATATATGTAGCTGTAGCTGAATGTAGGATCATTTTAGGTCTTGACAATAGGAATGTCATTAGTTTTCTATCATTCAACAGTTAAAATTCGAAAATCCTCAGTTCTTAGATGGTATACATACTAGCCTTTGAAAGAAGTTCTTACTACTTTGAAATGATATCTTATGTTAGAAACTAATATACACATTTCATCCAGGAGCCTTTTGTAAATATCCCACAGGACACGATTCGTGAAGCTCTAAAAGCTGTTCTTGGTACTACAAAGCTTTTAACACTGTCACACTTCATCTCTGGCTAATTTAAACATGGTTGATTAGTTTTGATAATTTAATTTTTACTTGTTTGTAATGCAGATGAAAGGAATCACCCAGTTCTAATTCACTGTAAACGTGGGAAGGTATTTGCATATTCGTTTTTCTAGTTTTTCCTAGCCAAGCATGATAAAATCAATACCTTCTGAGTTTCATATAATGTTCTTTGTTCTTTTATTCCCAGCACCGTACTGGCTGTCTGGTCGGATGCCTGCGAAAATTGCAAAGATGGTGTTTGTCTTCCATCTTTGATGAGTACCAAAGGTTTGCTGCGGCAAAAGCCAGAGTTTCTGATCAGAGGTTCATGGAGTTGTTCGATATTTCTAGCTTAAAGCATCTGCCAATGTCATTTTCTTGCTCAAAGAAGTAAAGAACCGCATCTATTGAACAGGATTTTTCCCGGAATAATTAGGAAAAAGTGATGAGTTCCTGAATTGCATTTTGTTGGCAAAGGAATTATTCTTCATTTATTTTCCTTTTGAAGAACAATAAAATGGCATACGTAGAAGCAATTTCCCATCGTGATGTTCAGTGGTTCAGATCATCCTCCCTGTCTCTTTCTTCATGTTTTTCCATTTGTTCTCTGCTTGTTTTTACTAAGAAAGCTTCTTTGCATGCCATGGCGGATGCAACAATTATCCAAGAGATATATATATATATATATATCCATGTTTCTTTCTGAAACATTATTGTTAGCTAAGGTTTTTCATACAAGTTTAATGCTGTGAACAAGGATCAAGATTATAGCTATTCTTCCTGCCAAGCTGTTTTTTGCTGATAATTATTCGGCAATGGCAGCTAGAAAAAAAGACAATGTAAACACATGCTTCTAGTTCGGATACTTATCAAACTCAATTATCAATCATATAGAGAATAGCTGTCCTTTGGAAGCATTTTCATTTGCAGATGTTTCCCTCTTTGTTTTAATCTATGTTGTCCCCCCATTCAGTAACTATATGTTTAACATTCTGCAAGTAGGCTTTGGAATTACCCCCTCAAAAAAAATGGTAGACTACTACAATGCTAAGATGAAGGTGTTGATCAAGGTGAGGCTAGCGAATTTTCGTCTTCCTTTTCAGAGTACTATGACGTACTTAAAATTTTGGTTCTTTGAATGAATGCAATGATAGGGTCATAACCGGAAAATAGAGGTATTTATAAATGGGGTTTTTTTGATTAGATCGGATCGACTTGAATTATCCAAAACTTAATTCAAGTGTGGCTTAATTTAAATAAAATCTATTTGATTGGATGGATAATTCAATTTGTAAATAAGTATATCGGCAAGCATATACAATTTATTAGTAACAAGTTTAATTGCCCAGTGAACTTGAAAAGAAATCAAAAAGGCACATTTGGTGATATGTATGATAGATTTTCATAATGTATATATTTGTTTTTAACTTTTTTGGACAAAAATAGAGGAGTTAATTGGGTTAGTAAATCTTATAAAATACTAATTTTCATCTCAGATTTATTACAAAAATTAATAATAATTGTAATAAAATTCACTTCTTGTTAAGAACTTGTTTAGATTTTCTTTCTTCAATCAAATAACAAAACAACAGGAACATTAGGAATTTGTCTTGTCTCTTTTTAAGCTTCTAAAGAGTGCAAAGACAAGTAAATCTCATGGGGTTTCAGTTTCATCGATCCTATGTGAACCCTTATAGCTTTTGGCAGCAATGGCAGGCAACTAATGAAAAATGTAAAATTGAAGTCCCAGTGTCTGAAATCCCTTTTCTTATTTTTAAGTTGCAGTTTTCTATGTACCAAAAAATTTATTAAAAATATGTTATAAGTGCATAGAAGTAAGAAAGAGCATTTCATAAAAAAAAAAAAAAATCTAATTTTCAGTTTTTTAATGTAGAAAAATATATATAATTAGGACATATTAACACAACAGACATTCCAAAAGATTGCTAAGCCAATTATCAGCAATGGCAATCACCACCGACAAACATTCGAAAAGCTATAGAAGTGTTAAGGGTTTGCAAGATGTTGTCAATAATGAAAGCAATGGACCATTCCTGTATGGTGCATTCATCTATCTTAGGGCTTAAGAACATAGGCTGTTGCATTTCATTTCAAGGTAATTTGTTGTCCTCCCTTCAACCTAACTAGACTTGCTCAAAGATTATGTAGCTCATTCGGCCTAGTTTATATTGATTCGAATTTAAAATTTCAGTATTTCAAGTCAATTTGATTTGAATTACTGTTTACATAATAAATTTTTTTTTTTAATTTAATTATAAATATTAATATATAAAAATATATTTTATTTATTAATATTATTTTAAATAGTAATATGAATTTTTGGATCAATTTCCCATAATGTAATCCGACCATAAACTAACTTTTTTCTCAACCTTAGCCTTTCGAGGCTGCCAATGGACATGCTTGTTAGTTGTTGCTGTATGCCTCCAAGCATTATGTTTCCCAGCTGGATCTGTAGAGGACAGACACCCACCCTTAAGTTTGATCAAATGCCGTTTAAGCTCACTGTTGCAACTGCTAGCATCACATGGTCAGATCACTGGTCAAGTTTCAAATCTATTGGGAGCCCACGCGTTTCGTACTTTACACTTGCCCTGACAACATTTTGCAG
>JAQSVH010000003.1:10866907-10878051 GCA_029448705.1 Adansonia digitata
ATCGTTTGTATAAATCTCTGCAAACCAATCACATGGGAAGATCTCTTTCAAATTACCCCTAGCAAATGAGAAAGTTCAATTTTTGAGAAAGGAATCAAATTGGCAGACTCTGGTGGGATGTAATCTGGCACTGATGACATGCTGTGGTAACAGTAGCACAGCTTTTGACACGAAGAGTTTAAAATTTGTAGATTCATCAAGTTGAAAGCACAATTCTTTGGAGTTAAAAAACCAAAATTAAAAAAAAAAAAAAAGTGCTGCCATTTAAGTCACGTTTACCCTGGCCCATTTTTGGAACCAGAGTTCATAGGTGGCTGTAACAAGCAATTCAAAGTCATGCATTTTCATATTAGTAGTTGACTACAATAATGTCCATGATGAATCAATTTTAGTTTTGCACAAGGTAAGCTTGTTAGGACAATGACATATGCTCCCCCAATATTGCTTTTAAAGGGTAGAATAATAAGTCCTGAATATTAGGGTGGTGATAAAACAAATTTCACTTCAGTTATAGAGAATATCCAAGGCAAATAAATATATAAAGGTGTCTCCACCTATTGCCAATTGGTTTTAGGTAGGATGCTCATTCAAAGCTCTAAAGTGGCACCAAAGCAACCAATTGGCTTTATATTTCAAGCTGGTATGTAAGCTTTAACGTGGCATCAAAGTATTTTTAAACCTTCTCAGCTACATTTATACGATTCGCATGTGCTCAAAAATTTTAAAAAAAAGGGTCATCAAAAAGCAACTTACTTCATGTTGATCACTAATCTGCTGCAATGATGAGTCATTTACTATATAGGCTATTGGGATGACATACGCAAAAGAGCCTCCAACGACTGCTGGCAACCTTGTTCCAAAAAGTGCTTGGAGAAGCGTGTTAATGCCTGCTACAAAGAGTAAAGTCTGTATCACCCGTGCTTTGTCCCCCTAGTTATGAGCCAAGACATAGATAAAGAAACAGAACAGGTGTTAAATAAAAGAAATTTTAGCATTAGGATAATTGCATGACCTAACATGGTAAATACTACCTCCAAGATCATCTAGACCAAAATTCAACCATATATGATTACCAGTTTTCAATCTACTGTGAAGTTGAGAAGGAAAAAAAAGCGCAAACACAAGACAAGATCTAATTTCAATTCCTTCATCAATGGAGTATTAACCTCAAAAATAATACTAGCTGGAAACCAATATACTTGGTTCAAAGTTGCCATCATAATTCCATTGGCTTGGCAGCAAATCATGATATAAAATGAAACAGAAAAGTAATGGAGGGTAGCTGGATTTTTAATTAAGATGATTGTAAACTAATAAAGTTGAGCATAGCCAGCTTACATCGCTTCCACCCATTGCTGGGACTAGCAATGAAGGTATCATTACACTTGTACCCAACATCAGGATGTAGTTCTGAAATGCTAACAAGATAGTTTCAGCTGCAAGATAAAAGCCTCGTTTATAAGCATTGGCAAGATATTCAAGAATGAATTGTTGCCTAAACATGTGAACCTGACAAAAAAAATTGGAAGACTTCTGTCTAATGTGCATCAATTTAGACTTAATTGAATATTTAAGCGATTGATGAATTATTTCCAATAACAAGGTATAGAGTGACAGCTATATGTGCACATTAAAAAAAGTAAATAAATAAATAAATAAATAAATGTGCATATATACAGTAGAAATGTGATCGCAATGCAGCTACAGGTATGAATAAAATGCTAGAATCCGTTATCTCCCAAAATTTACTTGCCACACAGCTACAGGTGTGAACAAATAACTAGAATCCCTTCATTCTTGCTGTTGATCCACATTGAATAATGATGAAATAAATTGTTACAACACACTCATCATAGGGCAGATGTGAGACCTACATCACTGAAACTGTTTATAAGAAATCCTGCATATAGCAAGAGCATAGTATTTCCCTTTATGGTCTCATGATGGGAAAATTCATCAGATTCCAGCAACTTATGACCTATCTACTAGACCTAAATCATAGCTGAAAGTCATAAAAACATTAACTTCCATCAAAAGCATCTGATCTTAGTTGCATCTATGAAAAAATGCAAACCTTAAGATAAATTATTCCCTATATGGACCACAGATTTTTCTTTGTCAGATTGAATGTTAACCAGCATTTTAATGGCCTTGTTATTAATCCAACTCTCACCCTTTCTCCACCTTATTTTTCTCTCTGTGTCAATGTTATGTTCCTAATCTTAAAACCAGGGAGTACAAGAAATATCCTTAACAGAAACTGAACTAATTACTTCGAATCTTCATTTCTTTAAGCTGCCAATCATTTAGCTTGTGTATTTCTCAGCCATATGAAATTTGCATATAGGCTATCAAAGCCAACAAAAGCCCAAAACCTCAACCTATCATTTTCTTAACTTATCTCACATTATATCCGACTTTCATCCACCTTCTCCCAGCTTCATATTATATTGAAGTGGTAAATAGGTAGAACAGTTGCAGGGTGGAGATAGGTGAGACTTTCGGCTGTCTGATTTACAGGCAGAGCAAGTTGTATGAGATATGGGGAGCTCGTTTTCAAGGAAGGTGGCAACGGTGGTCAAGTATGAGGGTGGGCAGTGTCATATAATTTAGCAGCAGCTGGCAAGGAGCTTCAGAAGTCTAATGTTTCAAATTGCAAAATATCTTTGGTGTTCAGCAAGAAATGCAATAATGATCAAATCTCTATTACTTGAACAAAACAAAGTAGACTCAATTCCACCTATATCTCACTTAAAATCTATTTGTCAGCCTAGAAGAAATGCTGAAATTCAAAGCCATCTCGGTACGTCATAAACCATCACCAACCTAATAAATCACCAAATAATTCTTAAATTTGGATCTCTTCCAACATGGTATCGATCATCCAAGCGAATATCTAACAAGAAAATGCAATTATAAATATAAGTGTGTCAGTGTTATCTGCTAGGGAACGATAGTTTTCTTGTCCTAGGGAAAGAAAACAAAAGGAAAAAAAAAAAACCATGACCCTCTACCAGGCTGTGGTCATTGCTGTCATGCTGAAGGAATGATCCCTAAAACTTGCATGATTTTGCTGCATTTCCAAGTCGACAATTATTATCATGCAAAGCAAATGATACCCAGTATTTTGCATTTCATCAAGCATGACCACTTTTGTAGGCAACCAGAAGGATTGCTCGGTTAGGTTGAAGGGAAATTACAGAAATGCCATTCCATTCACTAAAGTCCCCACTCTCACACCATGAATGTCGAGGAATTTCTGTTTGGTACTCGAGAAAATACAGAAAAAGAAAGGAAAAAAACAGTATAATCATTGTAAAAAAGTTCATTGCTTTCATGATAATTTCGGACTATCCAAAGAAATCATGAAAAGAGAAAAACCTTTGGCCTCAAAATCAATAAAAAAAATCAGCATTTGCAGCAAAACGTTTACACTTATTTTACATTATAAACAACGATACTACAAACAAAACTTAAGAAACCCAATTAAAAAGTTAAAAAAATCATTTATTTTCCCTTTACAGGGGTCAGGTCAGGTTCGTAATAATGCCATAATGTCCCCTATTACATTCGCAGAAAAACAAAGTCACTCTGACTCTTGTTTTAGCCATAACTATGACCCACAACTTCATTCTTTTTCTTCATTTTTTTCCCAGTGTCTCAACACCCATAAAGCTTAAAGCGCCATTACCCCAATGAAAACAGCAAAGGGTGCAAAAAATGGAAGAGACCATAAACGAAACTTTAAGTTCAAGAACCCCAAATCACCATCCGATTTTTTTTCTCGTTTACAGCCTTCATTTTTAGTTATAAAAATGATGATTAAAAACAACATTAGACAAAAAAGAACACGTACCCCAACAAGGGTTAGAGTCTATGCAGTACTCAAGGTCTTGAAGCTGGTCCATGGGAGGATGGGTTATTTCCGCCATTGCAAGCTTTGGGAAAGAGGGAAAAAAAATGGGAGTTGAAGCAGGAAGAAGCAGCAGTAGAAGTAGGAAAAACAAGAGGAAAGAAGAAGGGAAACTGAGAGGAAAGTAAAGTACAGATATAAAGCGAAAGAAAAGTAGCTTCCAAGGAAATGAAAATAATAAAAAGAGAGAATAATAATATGCCAATGAGCAAAAAGCAAAGCCCGGCAGAAATAGTTTCTCAAACAACCCCTCCAACTTTCCTTTCCATTCCTCTCTTTTTCCGTTCTTTTCCTTTCGTTTCCTTTCCTGGCTCGATAAGCTTCTTCTTTTGAATCGTTTTTTTACTTTTTCTTTTTTTAAATTTTAGTGTTTGCCCCTGATATATTGATTTATTTACGAGATAGCCATTTAGTCCCCCATTTAATTCAACCGGCAGAGCAGTCAATGAAACAAAGTGTACCATCTGAAAGCCAGTAAGCCATGCACTATGACAAAACAAGCAAGCCAGGCCAGCCCCCTAGGCCAGCCAGCCAGGAACCCAAGACTCGAGACGCCCATCTTTACAATCTTTGATGATAGCAAATCTTGATCTTTCCGCTCATTAATTTAAATAAATAGTAATTATAATATATATTATCGATTTTTTATAATATTTATTTTTATTATTATTGATCATAATATTATTAAATTTATTTATAATTATAATAAATATAATATAATAAAAATTATATTAATATTTATAATTTAAATTTTTATATCTAAATCTGTCCGATTATTACTCTAATTGTAGTAAACTAGTGATAAAAGGCCGCTAATGTTACCTTTTGCCTTCGGGCTTTAGAGACAATTTTTACCTTCCACGAATTCTATAACTTAAATTTATAAATATTAATATAAAAATAATATATTAAATATATCCTATCCAAATTTAAATTAATCTTATTCGTATTTTAAAAAGTTTTTTGAACCATAGCCGATTCGACTTATATATAAGTCTACATTGTCATTCCCAGATTCCACAACCAAGATGCGATTTGTGATTATGAAAATGTGGATGTTAATATTGTACAATAATACCATAATTATCATGTTGAACTTCCATAATAATAACTAGTAATATTTACGATGATGCATTTAGATGAACCTCATGGCATGGTGCACGCATGCAAATAGAAAGAATATCTAAAAGAACGAGGCTGGCGGTGGCCCCACTCCAATTGCATCGAGAATCAGAATTTGTAGCATGACATCATGTGGGCCCCGACCTTTGTGTTTTTAAGGGGTTATTGTCCCACAGTGCAGAAAAACTTACTGGTGTTAGAAAAGAAAGGGCGGTTACCATAGCACTAGTAATTAGCATTAAATAAATGAAATATGAACATAAATAGCCTGACCCTGATCTGATGCAAAAAATGTAACTATTGGTTAAAGATGTTAATATCAGCATTAAATGTTTTATTTAATTGGAAATAATAATTATTTAATTATTATTTTAATAAAATTTCTGTTGTATTTAATATATTATTTTTTATTAAATTCAAAAAATAATACGTTAATTTTTTTATAAATATTAACTTTATTAATGAGATTAACATTTTTCACTTATGAGTCGAAAAAGAAAGTAGAAAGAATATGTGCGGATTGAGCAAAGAACAGATTGTGAGAGTTCAGCTTTAGAAATACTAATAAAATAAAAGGAAAAAAGGTGAGAGCAAACTGATAACTGAAGTGGAAAAAGAAAGTGTGAGAGACAAAGGTAAATGTCAAAGAACCAAGTGGAAGAGAAGTGAGTTTGATTTTTTAACTTAATAATTTTAGATTAGATTTAAAAATAAATAGATACAAAAATAATATAATTTTATAAATTTATATAATTATATTTAATTTACGAGATATTATCTGTTTTGATTTAAAAATTTTATATTTTTTCTAATAAAATACGTACCGTAAATAAAAAATTAATCTCTCTCTATATATATCACAATAGATTTTTATAATTTTTTGATGTAAAATTAAGGGTATTACAAACTTTCTTTATTAAAGTTTGACTTTTGTACCGAAGATAACACGTAAAATTGGAAATCATACATTTTAGAAATGAGTTCCATGTAAGATTTAATTTATATATTCTGATTAATTAATTATTTTAATACCATTTATAGAGTGTTACACTCAACTTGTGAGGATTTGGTAATCTCTGGTTTTATTTCACAAAATACTTTATAAGTGGGAATCTAAGTTTTTACATCATAAAAAATATTCAAAAATTTCAACGTTGAATCTAAGTTTTAATAACAATGATATAACTTGTTTAAACATAATTAATATAAAATTTGATATATATTATATTCATATTAAAAATTTTAAAATATTTAATAATTTATATTTATATGACGGATATGATTGAAATATACTGAACATGATATATCATATATATATATATATATGCACACATTTATCAGGTATAAAATCGTACTTAAAAAAATAGCTTTCGGTGTATCGTCCGGTTCGTAACCGCCGCTAGAAAGGAGATAGCGACTTCCCTTTCCCGCCCGAAAATCCGATTCCCATCGTAATATATTATTTTATTTACGAAACCAAAACCCCACCCCCCCCCAACCCAAAGAAAAGGGCAAATTTGCCCAAATTCTATAAGTTCTGAGGGGGCCAGTTGCATGCGTCCTCTTACTTTCATATCTCTCTCGTTCAAGTTTCAAAAATAAGAATCTTACACTTCTTTTTATACTCTCTAACGATGAAAGTTTATTATAATTTTTTGCATTGTAATTTATAAACATAATAAATAAGTAAAAATAATTAATAATATTAAAAATTATTTAAATATAGATAAAATATTGACGTAATTTATGATTTAAAATTTTAAATTTATGTAAAAATAGGTTTAAGTTCATGATCGAGTTTAAATTTTTTGTATAAAATTTAAAATTTTATATCACATGATACATTAATACTTTATCGATATACAAATAATTTTTTTAATATCATTAATTATTTTTTTTATTTATTATAATTTTAAAAATATAAAAATTAAAATATTAAATTTAATCACTCTTAGTGTACTTTTACGGTCTCCAACTTGTTTGCACTATTTTATATTAGTTATCAGATTTAACTTGACACGGCATAAAATATCGAGGGTTATAACAAATTTTAGAGTATCAAAGAATTTTGTTTTTCCATTGTTTTACCTTTTTCTTTATGTAGTTTAATTATTAAATTATTATCGTGTACTCTATTGATAAACTTGATGAATTTGTATACTCTATACAAATATATATATATAGCTTATCTTCCAAAGAATTTGGGAATTAAAATTCTGATTAAAAATCATTTCGGAAGTTGAATTGGCTTAAATTTTAATTATCGATTTTGGAAAATATTAAATAATTATTAAATAGAATAAATAATTAATAAAATATATATTTCACTTTATGATATGGTGTTCAATATAAAATTAAAAAGTTAAAAGTTCAAATCTCATTATTTATATAAAATATTGAGCGAAAATAAAATAAACCTATAACTAATTTTCTAACTGATTTAATATAATTTCTTTTCGATTCTTACTGATTCAATCAATTTTGATTAATTCAAAAAATCTCAATTCTAAAATATATACTGGGGCGGACAAATCTTTAATTTTAAATTAAACTTTAAACTGATTCGATCAAATTCGGTAAAATGTTTTCAACACAAATTCAATATGTAACCAAGGAATATATTATATATATAGGGAAAGAAAACTATGGTTCTATTTTTCTTGAGTCATATTGAAGTGTGACAGTAGAAATATGGTTATGTGCTATGTTGGTCTGACTAATTTTGTGTGAATTAATTGGTTAATGATGTATTAGAGTTTATCATAGTGGGAGATTAAAAAAAAGAATAATATTATATAAAAAAATAATAAGTTTGAAAATTTAGTGAGGAATTTTTTAATGGGTAGTTTTTTTTTTAAATTAAAAGATATTAAAAAAAAGTCAAAGCATCTAAGAGGTCTTTGTATCATATCATTCGGTGCAAATTAATCTATATACTAAAAAACGAATATTTTAATCTTTATATTTTTTAAATTGAAGCAAGATGATAAAATCAATAGTTAGGGAAATTTTAGTACATGAAAATTTTACACTAAATGATATAGTGCAAGGACTTCTAAGTACTTTGACTTA
This sequence comes from Adansonia digitata, assembly GCA_029448705.1. Classification (NCBI taxonomy): domain Eukaryota; kingdom Viridiplantae; phylum Streptophyta; class Magnoliopsida; order Malvales; family Malvaceae; genus Adansonia; species Adansonia digitata. The sequence continues at coordinate 10,875,015 of JAQSVH010000003.1, forward strand.
AAAAAAATAAATAGTTATTCTTTTTAAAATTAAGATATCTAAATATCTTGAATTTTATTTTATTATTATATCTTTAACGAGGTTTTGATGTACATTATTTAAGGAGGTTAGTGTTAGAGTTGTTAAAAGGTTAAGTCGTGATCCAAAATTTTTCTTCTTGCCCAAACCCCATTCCAATAAGACTTGAACTAGCCCAAAAGCTCGTATCATTATTTTAAAAAAATTTTAAAATATTTTATATTAATATTTATAATTAAATTTAATTAAAATTTTTTAATTACTTAAAACATTAATTTGTGCCAAGCTAGCTGGCCTAAATTACCAAAATTCTTATTTAAATTCAACCTAATACGAACTAAATTAAATAAATTATCCGAACAAATCTAAGTAAGTAATTGAAGTTATAATACTAAACCCCATTATGCACTTTAATAATTGCATGAATATGCACCGAGCAATGTAATCATTTCAACTTTCATTAAGCTTCGGAGTTAAATTAGATGGCTACTGCTTGATAACATTTATATTATACCCATAAAAGACTGCAAAGTATACTTTAATAATTATATGATTTATATGTCTTGTATATAAGATAATAGACACCATGAAAGCAAAGGAAGGTCATCCTCTCAAACCTCATTACTTTTTACTACTCACTTTTATGGTCTCTCTCAACTAGTGAACCAAACATTGACTTGGACTTTGAAACACGCACCAAAACACTAGTTTTGGCGTCCTTTGAGCATTTTTATATTGTAGATCTTCTGATCAAAGAATCATGACCAATCTAAACTATAAATAAAAAAATTGTTTTGAACATTAGAATTGATAATATTTAACACGGTTACATGAATATGAAATGTATAAAATAAAAAAATTAATATAAAATACGATACGAATATATTCTTAAAATTTATCTATATGAATTTTAAATGCATAAAAATTAGTATAAATGTAAAAAACTTTAAATACGATTATGATATAGATACACGAATTGTCAGATCTAATGAATATGCCTATTATTATAAATAATAAAATAAAAGCAACATCAAACTCTATTTATTTAAAAAATGAAAATAAAATAAAAGAGACAAAATATTTAATTAATTTGGAATAACTTGAATTGGCTTCCAAACACCACCGTCCAAACAATGGCGTTTTTTTTTATTGATGCACCCTATTACAAGCTACAAAACCCTCTCAATGCTATCTTTTATATGTATAAGTGTGTATGTATAAATATATACATATTCTCAATTTTGTTCAATTTAAATAATGCTCGTTTACGAGGAAACATGGGCTGTAATTAGATCTAATAATTTTACATATAATATGATTGTATGATATAATAAAATAATTAAAATATGATATAAAATATTATATGACATAAAAAAATATTATAAATATGATAAAAATATATGAATATGTCAAAATTTATATAATACGAATCATTAACGTATTAAAATTTATATAAATATATAATACGTTAAATATAATTATACATGAGATATATAAATACAATGCAAATATATAAATGATTAGATCTAATTACGTTGAGACATTTACTTGATTAATTGTAACATACTTCCATAAATAATTTTTACTTTAGTATGCTTTTTTTTTTTTTTTTCTATTTGATGCTTTTGGTACGGCCAAGAATATTGCAACAATTGTTCCAACAAATCGAGGCTCATGGAATAAAGGCTCTTCCATGAAAGGGTATAGGATGTTCCACACGTCAACGTGTCTATTAAAGTCAAAAAAAAAAAAATACTTGCTTTTATCAAAGTATGAAACTAATACTACTAATTTATTTTTGCGTATACTATACGTATAATTTTTAAAGTTTTCTCTATTTTATTATTTTAGCCACTTAATTATAAAAAAAAATTATGATTTGATTATTAACACTCAATATTTTAAGGTTTTTTATCACTTAATTGTTAAAAATTAATGGTTGACTTACGAGGAATTGTCACATTATTATTGGGAGTTTTTATTTTAAATATTAAATTTTTGAAAAAATAAAGATTAATGAGTAATTTAATAAATGAACTATATTATTTCTACCAGTTTGAAACTTATAAAATAAAAATCCACAGTCAAACACTCGTACTTCAATTCTATTAACCGGGAATGCTCTAACTTATTATCAATTTATCAATTAAAATTTTGTAAATAAACCTATTGAAAGGGCTCATGTTGTAAATATATATATTTATATATATGAACATGAACAAAGACTAATTATATTTTTTCACGCAAATACTCTAAGTCAGGGGTAGTTTATGGATTATGACGGAGAAAATTATAGACACTTTATTGTACGTTTTATTTAGAATACTTCACTTGATTTCCTCTTTTGTATTGGATCTAACAGTACTTATCATCTATTTGTGAGACCTGAAACACTGCAATAATATTTTCCATTTTTTTAGTTACGTACAAAAATATATAAATAAAATAGGCATAATTTTAATTATTCACTTAATCTATCTCTTGATATTCAAAGACTTCTTTTTTTTTTTTTTTTGGTTATTTTGGAAAAATATATGATACGTAAGTTCAATGAAGGGAGATGTAAAATGTTACCAACCTAGACTCTTATAGCTCAAGTGTTACATTTGGGGTTATTTACTAAAATCTTCCTTGAGGCGAATGATGGATCTTTGAGTCTGAGCCCCTTTCGCTACGATCTTTGTCAGAGAACAATTTCAAAGGACACGACGAAAACTTCCCAAGGTTACGCCCTTTCAAGGGTTGGTTATGGATATTTAAATAGGAATATAGATTTATATAATCAATCGAAAGAATTATTGAAAGATAAATATTAATGTTAATATTGATATTGATATGGTTTTGAGATTCAAAAGATATCTAAATATATATTTATTTGAAGGAAAAAAAAAAGGATAACTGACGTAAAACTTATTCATGACTAGGTTGTAATTTGAAAAAGTTTGAAATTCGATCTGATGACTTAAATTATTATTTAAAATATATTAAAATATTAAAAAATTATATTAATACTTATATA
>JAQSVH010000003.1:11041141-11055489 GCA_029448705.1 Adansonia digitata
GACAGGAAGAATGCTTATATTACTTTAACTCAATAACATAAAATCAGGATGCTTTTCGCGAAAGATGATGGAGTGAGGTGGCTCGTGTTTGCAACCAAAGACCCCTAACAACATGAGGTCTACAATGAGCTAAGTTTGTGGCTATCATAAGGCAACTAGAATTATCTCCGAGATGGTAAAATCTTTTGGGCCATGTCCAGGCTGTTCTGGAACGTTCTAGGACATGCTAAGCAGGCATGGATGTGTGGGGCCTCTCCAGTACTTCTAAGGTCATCTTGCCTGCGTCTTGTATGTCTAGTGCGTTCTCAACGATTTTGAAGGGTCATTGATCAAACTATCTCTGAATTTTAAATAAATTATAAAAATATTATTAATTCAAAATAATTTATTAAAATATTATTGTTTTGTTACATATGAGTTGATAAGAATTTACTAAAATTAGTAACGAATCCAACGTGAAATCACTAATGCATATATCAAATCTACGTTGGAATCATTACAAAAAATAGTAAATTCACGTTAGATTCACTATATGCAGTAACGATTCTACGTTAGATTTGTTGAACAAACCGATATTTTTAACTTGAATGCTGAATTGGACTTGATTTTCTCGTTATTTTGTTATATTTATTTACTTGATTAAATTTATGATATTATTAATTTTTAAATTATTTATATTTTGAATTTTATATTATTAGAGTGTTAATATTTTGCATTATGCGTATTGTTAAATATATTATTATTTATTGAATTTATTATTATGTATTTTTTCTTATTGTTAATTTAATTTGTTTAAATTAAACTTTTACTTTAGTTTGTAGTTTGATAATTATTTTTTTACGGATAATAAAAAAAATAAAGACTAATAAACTTTTTACCCAGCAATTTACCCTAAAATCTATCACTTAAAATACAGGTACTCGTATAATTCTTCAACAAATTAAAAGGACATTCTACTTTCCATTACAGGTCTGCAGGCTTGCAACCAAGTTTCCAATTCATTCATTCAAGAAATTATGGAAACCGATACCAGTTATTAAGGTTCGCAGTGGTTTATGTCAAGAAATTTCTACTCGGCTCATGTCAAGTTTCCAATTCATTCTTCAATTAGCAGCTTGATGGAAGCGTGAATGCGCAAAAGCTGGGTTAGCGAGTCCACGTTACACGCCACGTCTTACTGCCGTGTGTTGACTTTTTTTCAAAATAGACCACATGGCATGTCCACATGGAATCGCTAAACAAAGATAGCGCATGCACGTCAAAGTCGTTAGTCGCTATAGTGTTTCCAGCATGGACTCGCTAACTAGTTTAGCAATTCCAGGCTGAATTCGTTATTCTAACTTTTGACTGCTTTTTCGATTAGCAAATTTACGTACGATCTGTACATAAAAAACGACAGCATTCTATTAAATTGTTTCGAATTAACAGTATTTTAATAATTTATTTAAAATTTTGGGGTAGTTTAGTCAGTGACCCTGCTTTCGGAACCTGCCTCTATGCCTGCACTATCTAAGATGGTCTGGAACTTTCCAAATGATCTACTGCTATTAGAGTCTGCTAGTGATCTCTGGGACGTTCTAGAGCCTTCCGCTGACGGACTGAAACCGTTGCCTTCTCAATAGCCTGCCTAGGACTCGAACCCATGCCCTCATGTTGGTTCGGAAAGCCCCTGTTCGAATGTCTCTTGTGTGTATGCAGGTGCGCGTGGCTAACTTCCTCGAGTGGGAACGGACCTGTATACGGGCTGTGACAAGTACATGTCGCTGGAATCTCTCGTGCAAGGGAAAATCACTACTGTTTTTGGAGATATGGCTGCTAGGGTGCATCGTTGTCCAGATGATGACCGGAGAGCCGCCACGGGAATCATCATCATCTATCACCGAACTAGAAGACTTGGCCATGAAGATTGCTTTCCCAAGGGACTCAGCGGATATATCCCAAGACATGTCAATGGCAGGGAAAGATTTCTTGATGAGGTGCTTTGCTAAAAGTCCCCATCAACGCTGGACTACTGATAGGCTGTTAAGCCATCCTTTTCTCGACGCCACATTAATGGCAATGGCATCACAAAATCAGACACTTCCACACGCTTTGGTGCTGAAATTTGGAATGGTTTGAAACAGACAACCTCGATCGACCTTCAGTGATGTCTCTCTGTCTGTCTAAGTCCAAAGCTGTCCGAGGTTTGCCGTACTGATGTCTTGTCTTGTTCAAGTATGAGTCCAAGCCCAAAGCTGTCCGAGTTTGCCGTACTGATGTCTTGTCTTGTTCAAGTATGAGTCCACTGAGTTAATTTGGGTTGCATGGGGCTGCTGGGATTTGAGAATTGAGAAGCTTAAATCTCGTTTTCTTTTCACAGCAAAACTTTGAACAATCTCTCTCAATTTGAGGGTTTCTATTTTATATACGTCTATACATTGTTTCTTAAATAATTTTATTAGGAATTTGGAAGATTTCATTTTTCTATATCTATCTTATTTAACTTTTGTTATATATATATATATATATCACGTATCTGATAATATTATATTTATATATTTTATTACATTTTAATCATATTTAAAGTATTTATCATAATTCAAGATAAATATAAATCAGATTATTGATTATTTTAAATTTGGTCCAAATTATTTATTTAATAAAAAATTTAATTAAATTTAATCATAAAATATATAAAATCAAATTGTACTATTGATCTTCTTACTATAGTCCAGTGATGGATTTAACCGTGTATTTTTTTTTTATTTATCCCTCTCTCTTTACATTAATTTTTTTTATTCGAGTCTAAATGTTAACTCTGTTTATTATTATTATTTATTTTTGTTACATTTCCACGTGGCTTTTTAAAAATATCTTATTGACTTAGCCGTTTAGGTTTGAAAATTAATTTAAAAATTTTTATTTGATTTCCAAATAATAACAAGATGATTCGTATCGCTACATTTTATTCCACTGATTCCAAAAGAGTTATACCTACAAAATTCAAGAATCAAAGTTATTCAAATAAAATTCCCAAAATTGCGAAAAGAAATTCCACTTTAGAAAGAAAGATAGACGAAAGTATCAGTGAATGAAAAGACGTGAGCTTGTTTGAAATGCACCTTACTATCCCAATTTAATTAAAGCACATTAATCTACAAAATTAGAGATTAAGTAAATCACCATCAAAATCATCATCGGGCACGAGAAAATCGAGCCAAGTTTCTGAACATCTCGATATCCGTAGTAAAGGCCTTATCCAACAACTCATCAGGATCATCGGACGACCGTCGAAAAGATTCTTCCCCCGCCACCCCACTCCGCTGTGCAATCGGGCTGTTTGCCCGATGGCGGCAGAGGAGGCAGAGCCTGGAAGGAAGCGATGCCCCAGAATTCTTTAACGCCACGTGGAGTGTTGGAATCTGATGATCCTTGGGAATGGGAGGAAGACGCTTGGTTGAAGCTTGGTTCGGATTCGGGTTGCAGATTCTGGGCGGCATTGGCGTGGTCGTCGTCTTTGTCGAGTTTGAGCGAATTAGCCATGAATCTAGCCAACCACTACATTTTTTTTTTCCTTTTTTTTTTTTTGTTCTTAAACCAGCTCTCTGCGTTAGGTTTCAAAAATCTGGGAAACTGGTCGGGAATTTTTGGTTTTATTGGAAATCGATCAGCTTTGGGTAACGGGTTAAGGATTGAAGAATGATTTAGGAACGATTTGAGAAGGATTTTTCAACTTCAGAAGGATTTGACACGGAAGAGAACATGGATGCTGTTTTAAAGCCTTATATTTGTTTTTTTTTTTTTTAATTATAAAAATCATTTTGTTATTAATTTGGAAGTGAAATACAACTTTTTTTAAATTAATTTTTCAACCTAAACCAATAAGAAATTTTTAACAAGCCACGTGGAAAACGGTAAAAAAAATGCAAACAATCAACCACCTCGTCAGCGAAATAAACGGCAATATTAATATAATAATATTTTAATATAATTTAAATAATAAAATAAAATATTTTAAATCCAATAAATTGAATAAAATTTTACTATTTAAACTTAGTTGATCCGTGGATCGCTCTAAACAAAGAACAAAAGGTTGGCCAATAATCTTGGACATTTCGGTCGATTGAATAAGTTACGGAAAACTTTACCTCATATATCATATTCTATACTATTTACATTAGCTCTTCCATTTAACTACTTAAGTTCTGCACATAATTTAATTATTAAATCATTGTCTCGAATGTTTCAATTAGTAACTTTTTTTTCCCCTCAAAAAGGGTCATGATATTATAATTTTTAATAATAATTTATATTAGTATATATAATACAGAATAGTAAATAAGAATGGGGATAAATCTTTATTGATATTTATAATATAAAATACGTATATTATAAAAAAAAATTTATTTTTAAACGATATATATTAAGTTTTATCTAAATTTTCAAGCCAAGGCTTAGGCACATCGCGCACACATCCTTCGTCGGCCTTTACCGGCTGGCTCGCTCCCCGAGGCAAGCTTCGCTCAGCCTACTTGCACTATCTAAGGCATTTTTCTTACTTCTTTTAAGCTTTGCCTTTTCTATCAAGTTTTGGCCGAAACTATCATCCGTATCTTCTCAACAGCTACTTCTCCAATCTTTGAATTCTTGATAGAATAAACTTAGTTCTTTTTTTTCTTTTTTTTTAACTGTTTTCGTTTTTCTCTACATAAAAAGCAAGGCAATCAGGGTTTTTTTGGGAAAACTTTCCCAACAGATTCTCTACTTTCAATCCCAGTCTTTCGAACCCCTTCGCTCGTGATCTGGGCAACCAATATTTTTGATTGTCTGAAGCTGTTTTTTTTTATTCCTTTGCGGAAATAGATTATGTGCTGCAAATTAGTTTGGGCAATTACGAGGGAACTGTATAACGCCGTTCACTTAACAAGATGAGCATCGAGCCGTTTAACAGGCATGTGTTTTTTTTTTTTTTAACTTCAAAACGGCGCAATAGATGAGAAAAGGAAACATGGTTGGTCATCTCATTTGCCTTTTATAATTATTTATTTGTTTATTATTGAAATTGAAATGGGAAAAATAGGTTGGTGAAACTTGCGGCTCGAGCGTTTTATGATAATGTGACAACAAAAGGAGATAATCAGCCAAAGGTGGGTCGGGGTGATAATAAAGGGGTTGCTGTTATAGTGCTTGATGCTCTTACAAGGTAACTGTTTCCTTTATTTATCTAGCAGAAACAACTAAAAATGGTTTTCTTTTTAATATAAAGGGAAGGGAAAGGGAAAAAGATGGTTTTGCTTGTAAGGGAAATGGGGCTGGTAGCATTGAAGTTCTCTTTCTAAGTGAAATTAAGGCATGTTAAATTGAAAAAAAAAAAAATGCTTTGGTGGATTTTTATGATTTAAAATAGAATTGTAGAAGAGAATTTTTATTAAAGTTATGATCTCGTCTGGAAAGAAAGCACATTTAGAAGCATTGGAAATCGACACTCATGAACTTTGAAATGTGAGGCATTGGAATATATTTTATAACAGGTAGGTATAACATGTTGAAACTGAAGTGTTAGTATAGGCTGCGTATTTTGGCAAATGTTTTTTCAGTTCAACTAGAAGTCTTGCCATAGGCAGTTAGTAATAAGATATATTTCGTTATGTCGTGATGTTAAATATATTTATATTCACGAGTAATTTCCTGTTGCAAGCGATAATTATGCCTGCTTGTTTGAGCAGCCACTTTAGGCTTACAATTTGCCAGTCACTTTGTTATTTTAGTTATGCTTTCATTTCTAGGAGACAATGGGTTCGGGAAGAAGATTTGGCAAAGGAGTTGAAACTACATTCAAAGCAACTCCGGCGGATTCTACGGTTATTTGAGGAAGAAAAATTAGTCACCCGTGATCACAGGAAAGAGGTTAGAATATTGTCCTTCAGTTTTCTCTTCCCCTGTATTGATGTTCCTTAGTTGTCAGTCTGCTTAGTTGTCTTGGTAAGTTTGCGTTTTTGTATTTTATTCTGAATTTTCACTGTCTTGTTCCCTATTAATTTTCAAACATAAACTGTGCATATCAAATGCATGAAGCTCACTTTCTTTTCCCTTGTTTTCTTGTTTAATTTGTACCTTATCTTTGCATAGAGTTGAGGCATAGTGGTGGTGTTATTGGCCAAAATGTCTTATTTCCGTTTATTTTTTATATGTCGGTAATAAGTTCTTGGTTGTATTGAGACCTTTTATTTGTCTGAATAATAATGTTTGCTTTGTTCACAGACGGCTAAAGGAGCAAAGATATATAATGCAGCAATTGCTGTGACAGCCGATAGTCAACCAGGTGGGAAAGAGGGAGAAGAGAAGATTAAATTGCACACTCACTCCTACTGTTGTCTGGATTATGCACAGGTTGCTTTTTTTATTTATTTTTGCTCTTTGCTTTTTCCTATTCTGATCTGCATTGATTGATTTGTCAATAATGGATTAGATAGAGAAGGCGTAAGACCTTTTTTTTCCTTTTATCCATTTTATCTTGTGCAAGGCATATTCTGGCTTCCGAGTTTGTGAAAATCTCTGAAGCAATGTGTTTTGTAGATATATGATGTTGTTAGGTATAGACTGCATCGTATGAAGAAAAAACTAAAGGATGAACTTGAGGACAAGAATACTGTTCAGGAGTATGTTTGCCCTGGCTGCGGGAAAAGGTTTCTGTCACTACCTCTCTCTTTCCTCCTCCTTTTCTTCTCTTTTTTCTCTCCTTGGGTCATTTGAAATGCATGCATGTATTGAATTTGTAATCGTGAAAAATTGAAGGTTTTATGATATATAATGTTTTCAGATACAATGCTTTGGATGCGTCGCAATTGGTTTCTTTTGAGGATGAATTTTTTCACTGTGAAAGATGTAATGGAGAATTGGTGGCAGAAAGTGACAAGTTAGCAGCACAAGATGTAGGAGATGGAGATGACAATGCAAGACGACGACGACGTGAAAAATTGAAGGACATGCTTCACAAAATGGAGGTATTTTTTTTTAAAGTTCCTATTTATTACCATATATTGCATATTCATATGTACTTGATCTATTACGTGAATCTATTGAAATAAGAAAGTTAATCCCTATGAGCAAGTTAACAAAATTTTTAGTATGTTCACAGTGTTTTTAAATATATTTTGTTCTGTGAAAAAAGATGTATTTCACATAAGGTTCCGTTTTAGTTGCAATAATTGCTTTGGATGTCGTTGGACTTGATTAAAGGTTGAAAATATCAACTCTTCATTTGTACCACATCAAATGATATTTCTTTGTACCTTCTGTTTTTCAAATACTCCCATAACTTCAGATTAGCATAGCTCTTTGCTCCTTTGAATCTTATTTCTTCCATTCAACAAGTTGACTCTCCAATCTTTGATTAATAGTGTCTTGAACCATATTAGCTGTGGAAAGGAAAATCTTGAAGGAGACTCAGGGCCCCTAACCTGTACATTAGAACCAGATTTACCCTCAACATCTTTGTACTGATACAAGCTCATGTTTGAGGATTTACTTTGAACCTGAAGACAATTTCAAAACGGAAAAGACACCAGATGAAGTCCTATTGAAAACAATTGAATTAAGGGAAAAAAGCTACTGCAAAGACTATTGAAGAAATTAGGTTGCTAGTCTGCTAGGAGAGATCATTGCTTAGCCTGAAAAGCCACCATGAGAGTTGGTAGAACTGCGGAGTAGTCATTCAAGGCTTAAAGAATTTGCAGATGTGATTTTCTTCTGGTTTTGTTTGAAAGACGGTTTGAGTGCTGCTAGCTATGCATTTTAAACCTAAAGATAAAATAATGGAAGCAATTAACAAAAATAAAAAGATAACAAAGGTTTATTCAAGACAAATACAGTGAATTTATATGCCTTTAAGCCTGGCCACCAGGTTAGTCATTCTAATGCCAGTTTATTAGGTAAGCCTGGTTTGTTTCAGGTATATACAGTTAGCTTAAATCCGGGCTTAAATACAGTAATTAGAATAACAGTAAATGCTCTCAACAAACATCAAACCATAAACAAATTAACTATCCTTAGAGCTCCTAAGCTCTAAAAGAAATTAAAAGGTATAATTTAAATAATATTAGTTCTACAGATTAACCTCCAAAAGTATTCTTTAAATTCACTCTTTTCTTTTCGAATAAACAATTTTCTTGAAGACTCCGACCTAATCATTCAGTCACAAATTAAATACAAAGGGCTAAGAGGCTTCCCCTCTAATGATGGAAACTATGGAAAACAGTTTTGGATTTGGATATGCAGTCAGCTAAATCCATTTGCTCTCCCCAGCTCTAATCACTAATGCTCGATTAATAAATAACAATTGTTTAATCCTTTTGGTACCAAAGCCCAGCGGTTCTGTTATTCAGGAAGCACCATGAGACATGATCTTGGGTCTTATCTATGGTATGTAGCGGCTATCTAACCTGAATCTAAATATTGATGGCTCTTCAGAAAAGCAGTTTGAAGATAATTTTGACTGGGTTCGATGTCATAATGTCATTCCCTAAGCCCTGTTTACACATCTAATATCTCCTTTTGTTTTTTTATTTTTGTCAATCTTGATCTTTTGATCGAAGACCAAGAGACGTATAAGCTCCTCCGAAATTTGCTCATCTCAAAGAATCAAAAGAAATACAATTCTAACATTGATATTCTCTACATCCTGGAGAGTTGGGGAAATTGATTGCAAAATTTTCCTGTCCTCAGATTGTTCATCATCCATAATCCTTTCAAACTCCATTCCATTTAACCTATTTCCTTATTTATTTGTTTTCGGTATTTGTATATAGAAATATACAAAGCCTATAATTTTTGACTTCATTCTTTTCATTGGGTGTATTTTATATGCCATTTTTAAAGAGTTGATGCAATAAAATGACTGCAGGTACAGCTTAAACCGTTAATGGAACAACTCAACAGAGTAAAAGATATGCCTATTCCAGAAATTGGAAGTCTCCAAGCATGGGAAGCTCGAGCAATTGCTGCTGGGCGTGCTGGAAATGGTGATTCTGGTTCTAATGATCCTTCCAAGAATTCTCAGGGTTATGGTGGGACACCTATGCCATTTCTTGGGGAGACAAAGGTAAGATTTACTTCAACTGTATTTGTCTTTGTTGTCTACTATGAGGTGCAACTGGTTAAAACTTACTAGTAATTATGTAATAATGATGCTAACTTTGGCATATTACTTCTGCATAAATTCTTGTAGTTAATCTTCTAGAATTTTTTTTTTGAATGGGTATTTGCGGTCATGTATTCACAATTTTTGGAGGTTCAAATTTGCTCAAAACCTTAAATTGAGCATTCATGTTATGCAACATGCTAACTTAACTAAATGCATCTAGTGCTGTGAAAGCTAGTAAGCCCTTGCTTCTCATTTAACCAACCATTTTGGTTGAAACAGATTTCTGTTGAGACCATCGGTATTCCAAACAGTCAGTTTTATAAGCTCTGCTGGAGTTATTACTGTCAGGAATCAGTCTTCTTCACCCAAACTATTAGTGTGTTTTCAGTGCTCGATATATTTTTTACGAAGTGTGAATTTTCTATTCTTGTTAATTTTACTCGAGATTTTCCTCTATAATGTTGGGCATGCCATTCTTAATTTTAAATATTGGATATTTTACCATCAACTTGGATTGTTTTTAAACCTTCTTGGGCCTGCTTGACAGGTTGAAGTTGCCTTTACTGGTCTTGGTGGCAAGGAAGAAGATGTCAAATCTGAAAGTGCGAGCACATCCTTGAAAGTTTTGCCACCTTGGATGATAAAGCAAGGAATGAACCTTACAAAAGAACAACGTGGGGAGGTCAAACAGGAGTCAAAGACAGGTGGCACTTCAACACAACCAGATTTTTTGGATGACAAAAAGTCGGGTGTTGAAAATGATGATAAGAAGAATATACAGGTAGGTATAATGAGGTGGATTATTATCGTCTCCTTTTGTCTATGCAATCTAGTTCTTTCATTCATTTTTCTTTTGTTTTTCCCTGTCTAAAAGTTTTTAATTTACTAGAATTTGACATGGTTTTTTTTCTTTCCCGTTATATTGAAGGACGAGTATCTTAAAGCTTATTATGCTGCTTTGTATAAAAAACAACAAGAACTAGAAGAAGCTGCTAAGAAACAAGAAGAATTGTCAGACATTCCTCTAGCAACCGGCCTTTCTGACTATTCTGAGCGTCAAGTTGGCATGAAAGCTAAACGTGAAGACGATGAGGGTGATGATGATATTAATTGGGAAGAAGCCCCTGTTGCAGGTAAGTTCCGTTTTTATTTTGTATTCAGAATATACCTTTTTCTTTCTTTGATGACTATGAAAACTGTTAAATTTTTAAATTACTTAAAAATTGTCATCATGCTTTGTTGTTCATTCAACTAACCATTTAAAAGAATATTTAATGTGCAAAGATGCCATTTTGGAAGTTTTATGAGTAAGCCATCAATATGATTTGATTCCTTTCTCCAGTGTTTCATTGTAATCCGTACACCTATTTTTGTATTGGAAAATTACCCGATTCACTAGCAGTGGAGTTTTCACAGAAGAGTTTAGCAACTTGAGCTTGAAACATCCCTTAGGATATTACTTTTTTTTTTAAAAAAAAAACCCAATATAATTAAAAGTACAGATATTATTTTGTTAACCTCGCTAGTGGAGTTAGAAAAACCCTACGTTAGTGTATGAAAAATGAACTCTTCATGTTTAATATGCGAATTGAGTATCATATGTAAAGAGTGGAAATATAATATTTTTTGAACTTCAATACTTGTAGTTGTCTTAACATTTTTAATTAAATTCAGTTCTTTAGTTTAAACAATATACCAAATTTTTTACCCTAAATTCAGCAGTAACAATCTTCACATAATATTAACGTAGTATTACTAGATAATAAAAATAAATACCACTTCTTTTGTCTCAAATTGCATGTGCACCTTTGTGTTTGAACTATCTCAAAATATACCACTTTTCCCAAAATGGAAAGCATTTTTCAAATGTTGCCTTTTATTGAAATACAACTTTAGGTCGGCCATCTAGCTTCTGTGACACGTGAATTGTAAAAGTTGTAAAAGCAAGGAACAAATACCAAAAAGTGGACATTCAATTTGAGATTTAGGGAGTAGCACTTATTTTTTGGGTGCATATTCTCAGTTTTATTCAAATGGCATCATAATTCAATTGTACTGCTGTTGCTACTTGCTAATAATCATATCAAAATAGAGGATTTGAATTGTGGGGAATATCTGTAAGATGCCGAATATAGAATCACCGGATTGTATGCATGCATAGGATCATTATTTTTGTAATTTTCTGAAAATTTTACTTTCTTTTGGCCACAAAAATTTTCATAACTTGTGCTATTTAAGGTGTGCAGAATTAAATCGGATGGTTATTTTCATAATTCACCACCTATTTTGGTTTTATCTGTATACGGTTATTGTATATACATAGATACAGGCATATTATGTTATAATTTACAATACGATTTTTGTAGTATACCTACTGGTGGGGGGATGGGCCAGGGAATTTGTCACCCGCTGCCCTGTCGCAACATCTAACTTGTCTCCATGTGCATGTTATATGAGTCTTGTTTCCATTCAAAGCGTGTCAAGCAATAATAAAAATAACTTACAATAATTCAAATTAATTTCCTATTAACTTTTCAATACCGATTACATAAGCTAGTTGATATAATTTCAATCCTCATGCCCCATGCATCTTAAGTTAATTCTGATTATGATGTCGGTGTATTTCCCAGTAAATCTCTTCATTTAATTTCAGGCAATACAACTGAGAGTTACAAGGTCAGTGACTTGAATGTTGAAGCGGAAGCATCCGGAGACGATGAGGATGATGTAGATTGGGAGGAAGGCTGAGAGAATGCATGTATATATATATATATATATATATACATATATTTTCTGATTGATTCAGCTTACCTTGATCTGCATGGCATTAGCAGGTAATAGGTAGTGTAAATGTCTCCTCTCTATTTTCATATCTTCATCTGCATGTGCTCTTTCAAGATCTGAAGCCCCTGCATCTGTTCCTGGTTATTGATTTCATCTGCCATTCCTCGACTTTGTGCCAACAGTTGCTGCGGGAAGTAAAAGTTCGATTTTGGTGGTCTTGAAAATGGATTTTCATGAACGTATGTTGTACTAAAAACTGTAGAAAAAGGAATGGAGTATAGCAAAGACATTTTATCAAAATTTCATGTCTGTTTCCGTTAAAATGTTGTAGTTTGTGGTCTGACCTAGGAGCTCAAAAAGTGTTTATTTGAACTGTGTATCTATGTCGGAAAACACAGTGGTAAGAAGACAATTGTCTTCATTGCCATCTCGTTTGATATGTTGTGAAATATAAAGATCTCGAAGTATCTGGATATTGGAAGCTAGAGGTTAGTGAGCTATTGCTCCAAGTCTAAGGCTTGAAGACTGGCTTTCGAATGGACATTCATAGCTCTAAATACTTTATACGGTAGATGAGGGTTTTTATTTAATTTTAGCAAAGAGAAAGATTGTTATTAATCAACACAATGAATGCATGAATGTCAAGCTTAGCTTAGTTGTTTTGTACGGTTACTGTTAAAAGGTGACATTTAGGAGGTTTATAACCCATTCTTTTATTTTTCATGTTGTGGGTTGCGACGATCTACCATCCATTACAGCTTGTCTACTCTTTCTAGTCATCTCCTTGACCTTCATCCTGATCTGGCTATCACCATCGATCACACATCGGACTGCTCTTTCAGTCTTATCAGAAGCTCACCATTTGTCCATCCTATAATCCAATTTTAACTCCAATGGCAATGCTAATCCCAAATCTTTCAACATCTGAAATGCATTGAGTAACCGTTGGGAAGAGAGATTGGCGGACCATTTTGCATTTACAAGATAAGAGTTCCACCTGTCTACAATGTGATAAAATCTCTCCCCCTGTTTCGTGGTCCAGGACATCCGCTTGGTAGCCCACAAATCAAACCCTTTTTTCTTCTTTGTTCTGTCCAAGAACCCATCTGTAAAAATTTCCTCCTAATTGGTGTGTACTCAATCGGTGCCTCGAATTTCTCCTTAGCTGGTGCCTTGAGCTTTTGCGCACTGAGCAGGGGAACTTGACCTCGCAACCCTCAAGCCCAACTACAATTTCCTTAAGTTGGGGTTCATGGAAACTCCCCAAGCTTCAAAAGCACAAGAAAAATGGAGGCTGATGATGAAGCCAATTCATTTCATGATCTCTTCTTTGTTTTGAGCTTTGTCAACTATGTAAAATTAGCTCTTCAAATGTATTTGATTTGATAATAATACCGTCAATCTCCTTGAAAATTGAATCTTCTTGCATGGCTATTTGAATCATGGCAGTACAAAAGAAAGTCCAGTACCAAGCCAACAACTGGAGCTGAATTGGAGGTCGAATCAGGCAAAGCATGCTTTGATTATTATATCACTCTCACATGGGTTTTATTGGTGGCTCTCTATAAAATCAGAAAAGATTTTTAAGTAAAATATTAAAAAAAATTTAAATTATTTCTTATTTTCAATATTTTAAATTTTACTATACTTAAATAAATCGTTATCTTTTAATTTTATTTTCAAATAAGTCTTTATTTGAACTATAAGATTGATTTATGTTAAAATTTATTTAAATTATAATTTAAGTTAAGAATCTATTTTGTACAAATTAAAATTCAAAAACTTATTTAAATGTAAATTGAAGATTAAATATTTACTTAGGTATAATAAAAATATAAAAATTTATCTAAATAAAATAATAAAATTCAAGATTTTCTTATTATTTTAGCCTAATTTTCTAATATCTGTTTTATAATTATATTACTCTTAACTACTCTTGCTTTCTTACAACATTGATAACACTTTTTTTTTTGATAAATTGAGAGATGGGAAGGGGATGCTTGAGTTTAAACCCAAGTTTACATACCAATTTTAACACTCTTCTGGTCACTAAGTTAAGAAGTTGTTGGCATATGGATAACAGTTTTAACTCTACGTCAACATAATATCGGTTTATAATTATAAAACTCTTAACTACTCTTTCTTTCTTACAACATTGGCAACTTTTTTTTTTTTTTGATAAATTGGGAGACCGGAAAGGGATGCTTGAGTTTAAATCCAAGCTTACATACCAACTTTAATACTCATCTAGGCACTAAATTAAGAAGTTGTTGGCACATTGATAACACTTGTAACTCTAAGTCAACATAATATCAGTTTATAATTATATTATCCTTACCTTTTTCATTTTAATTTGCTATGAAAGCGGAGTTTAATAGTAATAAGAAAATAAATAAGGTAAATTGCAAAATCTAAGATTTAACTCAATTTATTCGTATGATCA
>JAQSVH010000003.1:11068677-11078902 GCA_029448705.1 Adansonia digitata
AAATTGATATTAGATTCAATGATCCAAAACATAAATTATCCTAGTGCCACACAAAAGTAGTTTAAGAAAAATAAAAAAGCCAGCTAACATAAACTACTTTTATTTACTTAGGCAATCACCTTATTAAGATTTACCTCTATAGTCTATACGTATATATAAATATATATATGTGTGTGTGTGTGAGGAAAAATCAATTTACATTAATATAAAAGTAAATTAATTTTAACAATATAATTATACTCATCAAACATTAAATTTCAAATCAAACTAATATTTGTCATATCAATCAAAAATACTTAACGGCTGAAAGTTATGTTTATTGAACAAATAATTAGATATTTGTAATTTTCACAAGCTCAACATACATAATCTATATAAATAAAATATGAAATACGAAATCGGATCAAATAAATATAAATCATAAAAAAATTATAAAATATATGAAATAAATTTAATTTTACATTAGTGAAAGTGAATCCCATATAATAAGCACTTGAAAACTCGACCCATGTGGTATTAGCAGGATGGAGAGTGATAAAAGCAGATAATTATTATATAATAATAAGTAACAAAAATTAATTTAAAAAAAGCCTCTTGATAATGAACTCAACCACAGTTGATTAAGATGGTGATTAGAATATAGCGAATCTCGTCTAGAACATGAAAAAAACATCTAAAATAACACCCAGAATCATCATGCAGAAAATTTTCATGTAAGCTCTCCAGAGCTTGTTTTCCCTACAGAAAGACGCTACATTAACATAATAAAACCTGTTGTCAACTCTAACAGCAATTTGAGCTTTTCCCCTTTCCCCACGAAATGCCTCACAGAGCAGGACCAGACATTTCTATAATATGCTAGATTCAAAGATCCAAAGATCTAAGATTACAACATGCTACTATGGTCCACTGAAAAGAGAAGGAAAACAGGACAAGAGCAGGGCTAACAAGTGTATACAACATTAAACGTCATCAAACACTAAGTTACTCGGACTCCGTGTGATTGTCGAACTCAGGAATGCATTTGACATGGATATGTTCAATTTTTCTATATTTTCCCATGTATTTGAAGGGTCCTAAAAGAATCGTATCTCTATACTCAAATCTGGATATGAGTTAGATATGACTACCTCTAGAAAAATGAAGAGTCGAAACAACATAGATTAAGCAGATACAGCTTTTATAAGCATGAGGTCTCCGGAAGAGGTTATTTAATTCAACTGTACATAAGGTGAGAAGTTAAAAATCTAAAAGCAGCAATGCTGATCAGGATTTTCCGTTTGTGGTACAACCTTAGAACCTCTTCTACCTGAATGAAAGAGGTTAAGGAAAAGGATCCTCCAGTCTGCTCTAACTGCCCTCAAATCATTCTGTCATTGCTGTTAAAAGCAATACATAAAAATGCAGGTCGTGCTTTATTTCTCCAAAACTTTCGGCAGGGGCATATCTGAATTAGCAAAGACAAAAGCTGTGTAAATCTCAGCTCACAATGTCCCACAGAAAATGGTGGGCTGACTTGTATTTTAGTTTGGATATCGATGAAATTAGCAGAAGTGAATAACAGAGAATATATGGTTTCTTGGATTAACTTTTCCTATTGCTATATACAGCCCTGACCCTATTGTTAAATGTCCCAAGAGGCAGTTCCAGGTACCATTATGGTGTCCAGTCATCATGGACGTCTAGAAACACCACCATGCAATTGTGTCGATCTCAACTGGGGATCATCCTGCAATAGGGAAAACAACCATGCATTAAGAAATGCCAGCTAAAAATTATTATCCGACAAATGTTTTACAAACTAACCTGCAAAGCATAAGTGAAACTAGCTGAAGGCCGATAATCTAATTGTCCCTACACGAGAAAGTGCAATAAAGAAAATTTTATCATCGTAACCATCTTCATATAGCCGAAGTTATTATTAACAACAAAAATGGCATTGCAAAATTTCATACCAGCCCATGCATGCTTTGTTGAGTGCCAAAAAAACCGTCGTGGCTGAGTGCTATAGAGTTCAACTGTCCCTAAAATTAGAAAATGCAACCCAAATGATAACATAACTATAAAAGCTTATAAGTAGCCATGGTGATTAACGATTCAGGTTAGGTGCATCATTTCAAGATAGATCATTGTGGTTTTTTGGCCAATATAAATCATGCTGGATAAATTCTGGACGGTTGAGCTAGATTGTCTGGATTCAGATTAGACCAAGTTCAGGGTGTTTGCTTCTCAAATCAATTCAGATATATGACTTCGTTTATTTTGGGAAGCTATTTGGCTGGGTCAGCTTTTGTCACCTCTCCCTAACTGATTATTATGGTTGTAAGGCCAGCATAACTTACCAGACCCTGCATGCCTTGCTGATTAACATAATAAGCGTCATGAGGTGGCTCCATCAAATTTAACTGTACCTGCAATTACCCCAGTTTAAAATCAGTGCTAAAAACACAATAGTTTTATAAACCTCCATAGGTTTTGAAATTAGTAAATGTGTCATACAAGTCCTTGCACATTCTGTTGGGCACCATAATAGCCATTAAGAGTTATCCCATCTGAGCTCAGGTTTTCCTACACAAAGGCAAAATGCCAAATTAACCTGTTACGATAATATACACCAAACTGCAGGAAAAGGTAGATGCAGGATCATTTTCAATACTTTATTTGTTAGTAAAATTTTCAATAATTTAAATTTTAAACCATTATGACTAGACCACCACTTAAAACCACTTTCCGTAAGTTAAATAGATGAAGCGTGCAACATGCAATGAATAATGTCAGTATATTCATTTTCACAGCCCAATGCACTGTGTTACAGAACATTTACATTACAACACATATAGAATGAAGCAAAGATGTCCTTATTAAAAGAAAACAGATGAAGTGTACATCATGAAATGATTAATGTTAATATAATCATTTTTACAGCCCAATCCACAGCGTTATAGAACATTTACAGTACAATGCAAATAGAATGAAGTTAAGACATACATAAAAAAAAAAAAAAATTAAGCTAGGACAAACCATTTGCTGCAAGCTGTCCTGGCTATCAACAAACATGAGAGATGGCTCTGATTGCCCCTGAAACATATAATTCCTTTATTGCATGATTGCACTTTTAGGTTGAGACGAGTGGCAAGGGTAACATCATTAGAACATAGACATATCAATCAACTTTGTAGTTTCAGAACTAACCTTTCTTTTTTTGTTTGTGTTCTTTTTCTTACTAGATTTTGAAACAAGACTCCCTTGGTTTTCTTCTTCTCCTTCACGAAGACCAAGCGGTTGGCCGGTAGATTCTACAGCATTGATACAAGAGTTATTAACGTTGACACAATTTTTCAAAGCTTCTACCAATGCACGAAAAGCGATGCTATAACTCTCTTCAGACAGTGACCCTTCCTCACTCAATTCAATTGCATGTTTGCACAAATCATTATACCGTTGCACCCTTGTTTGCACACGGTCTGTTCCTTCAGCTGTTGATTGCCCACTCTTAGCATCCTTAGTCCACCTCTTCAATATATAACGAGGAGGGATACTTGTGCGACCACACATTTGGAGAACAATCATTGCATGCCTACAAAGAAAGCCCCTGTATTCAAACAAGCGACAGCTACAAGACACCTCAGACTTCTCTTCATTCCATATTACCATAAAATTTTCATCCTTCTCACAGTCTTGAACTCTAAATGTTATAGTTCCTTGATCTTCATTTTCCTTTTTGGGATGGCAGCCAACTACACCCAAGACCTCAACTTGGAATTTTTTGAATATTGCATGTGTATAAACAACTGACATCTGTTTTTCCCATGGTGATGGAGATTTTAGTGCTGGCTGTTTCTGCCAGGTATCAAAATCAGCTATAGCTTCCTCTTCATACCTATTTTGAAGAATTGCCCCATACTGCTTCACAAACTCTTTCAAAGTAATTTTCTTATGGATATATTTATCAAAGAAGGAGTTCATACTTTCAGAACGCTGACTTGTAGACATTCCTGCAAGAAACACATTGTCCATGAAAGTAGGTACCCATCTTTCGCGATCTTGATACAATGATCGAACCCACTCATCATCTTGGAGCTCAAATCGACTTATCATTTTCCCCCATCGCATAGCAAACTCTTCATGAGTCCAAGATTTGAAAATGCATTTGTTGAATTTAGGCAAAAAGTGCTCATCTGGTCCAATTACATGTGCAAGAGATTTCGGAATCTTTTCCAAAATATGCCAAAGAGCAAAGCAATGGCGTGCATTTGGGAAGACCTCTTCAACTGCAGCCTTCAATTCTTTGTCTTCGTCAGTAATTATAACTTTGGGAGTTTGTCCACCCATTGCTCTAAGCCATGTCTTCATCAGCCATACAAATGTGGGCTTAGTTTCATCTGCAAGCAACGCACATCCAAGTAACATAGACTGAAAGTGATGATTAACCCCAACAAATGGTGCAAATGGCAATTTCTCATTGAATTTCAAATAAGTGGTATCAAAAGAAACCACATCATTGAAACTTGCATAGTCATTCCTACTTTTAGCATCAACCCAGAACAAATTTCTCAAGCGTTGCTCCTCATTTAAATCTATTGCATAAAAGAAGTCAGGGTTCTCCTTCTTGATACGCTTAAAATATTCCAGCATAATTTGGGCATCTCCCTCATCCATGACCAAGTGCCTACCCTTATCAAACTGATTTTTTATGTCATTCTGAAGAATGCTCACATTTTGATATCCACCGGACTGTCTAGACATCTCAACATACATCTTTCTTGTCCGTTCACTAACAGCATTTAGAATGTCAATATTATTCTTTTCAGCCAATTTTACATTCCTATAGATTCGAAAATGGTATGCAAGGGCTGGTAAAAGTTCATGATTATGCTCCTTGATAAATTCATGAATAATCCACTTCCCATCTGGCCTTCTTTTCACATGCATGCTGGCTTTGCAGTCAGTCTTTTTCACACTTGATCTTCTACTGCTACCAACATCTGATTCTGGTGTGACTCCATATCTGGAACATGCAAATTTAGCATCAATAAATTCCTTCGATTTCTTCGAACGCCTACTGTTTTTAATGGAGGTAGTAAATCCCATGGATTTGGCATATTCCTGATAAAACTTGTATGCTGCCTCGTGTGACCCAAATTCAATTCCATTACGTGGCTCAAAATCTGCATCCCCTTCAAATCCAACAACAGCACTTTTAGAGGAATCAACTATCCCACCATCTTGATTACGCGCTGCTTCATCCACAACATCAACCATATTTTCATTCACTCCATTACAAGGCATGGCGTCTCTACTATCCACCATATTACT
The DNA here is from genome assembly GCA_029448705.1 of Adansonia digitata. Classification (NCBI taxonomy): domain Eukaryota; kingdom Viridiplantae; phylum Streptophyta; class Magnoliopsida; order Malvales; family Malvaceae; genus Adansonia; species Adansonia digitata. Next base: position 11,073,994 of record JAQSVH010000003.1, read on the forward strand.
AATTGCATTTTGGTTTTTCCCAATCTTTATCATGATCGCCAAATGGTAGTTTCCTAACTATTTTCATGAGAAAATCCACTTATCCAACGGATAATCCACAGTGGCACCTAGTAAACACCCAAAATGAGGACAACTTTTAAAAACCTAATGTCAGTAACAATAGGAAAGCATTTGATAATAACTAAACTACCCTGAGTTAAGACCCTATCATGACATATTTAGGTTAATTTTGTTCGATTAGCATGCTTAAACTTCATCTATTCTTAGCAAAAGAAAAAAATTGAAAATTTTATCAAAAGCAAGTAAGTCAACGAGCTAATCAAAGACAAACTTCTTTCTAACGAAAAACAGCATTCAAAAGCATAAAAAAAAACTATATAATACTAAGAAAATTGTTACCAGACAAGATCCATAACCCTAAAAATAGATTGACTGAATTATCATAAATTCAGACGCGGCAACACGAAACGCTGATGAACTAGATACCCACAATTCAAACGAAAACTAAAATTCGGGGAAAAAAAAAGCAAATGCATTTTCAAGAAACTGATGAAAAAGAAAAAGCAATATACCAGTAGAAGCAGGGTGCTGGAGAATCAACCATACATCACCCGTTTAAGGTTGCAGTGTTTATTTGTGATTACGAAACAGAAGAAAATAAAATAAATTTGAGAAAGAATCGATGGTTGAAAGGGAAACAAAGTTGGCGATGATGCGTATTAAGCGAGAGGTTGCAGAGAGAAATGAGACGAGAAAGTGTTTAGATAGAGAGGGGAGTTTTTAGGGATTTTGAAATTCGGGAATTTCAAGTACCAAAAAGAAAATTTGGAATTTTGAGAACCAGGTTTAATATAAAAAAAAGAAATAAAAGCAAGGTATTAGACTAAAAAAATTGCTAATAATCTATACTATCAAACAAGAGAAGGTTGAGTTTGATATTATTTAATTTAGTGATATTAATTTAATTTATAAAATATATAAATATTTAAATTAAATTATAAAAGAATTTATAAAATAAAAAATAAAAATATTATTTCATATGAAATTTTAAATTTTTTAATTAATTTTATTTTTATAAAAAATATTTATACCAAAAAAAAAAACTATCCACCTTCTTAATTATATATAAAAAAATTTACTACTTTAAATAGCTTTTTGCACTTGCACGTGAGTGAGTGTGCCAAAATTTAGTAATAGTAAAATGTCTAGGTTTCGTGTTCTTATTTTATTTTATTTTTTGTTATCTATCTATTAATTTTTGTTTTTTAAGAGTAAATGTGATAATTTCAATCCATCTAAAAAATTCCTTTGGTGCGTTAGCGAAGTCCAATTAATTACAAATTAAGTAGCTATTCTTTTGTATTATTATTAGAAAAAATATCTCATCTAATGTGAAGGTTTTATATTTGAACAAAATACTTTTATGTTTTATTACAAAATTAATTAAAAATATATATAATTTTATAATTTCACTTATAAAATTTTAAAAAAATTCACTATCATTTCGTAAAAAACAAGTTTTTTTGGTTAAGTCAGCTAGCTCCTATTATCCTGTAGTACTTTAGAAACTAATAATTACTTTGTTGTTATAAATAAAATTAAAAGAAAAGAGAGATCGAGACAAATAAAATATGGGTTTTTAAAAGTTAGTTCTTTAGGAATTAATTATATCATTTTTGTTCTTGTATCTTTGTACATACTTTTAAACAAAGAAATATATCTTTATGTAAAATTCAAACTCACATGGTATAAGGAGGATACATTCTTCAATACATTGTACCATTAATTGTGTACGTGTATGTGATTAGTAAAGCCTACAAATCTAACCATACAAGGTACATAATCATCCGCACATGCATGTATAGTTTTTAACACTTTTCTTTTGATGATTATTTACTACGAATATATCTTGTTAAAACCATGCTAAGAAAAATTGAATGGGATAAAAACTTAGCAAAGGAAAAAGAGTATAATATTCATAAAAAATTTACTTTTTAAAATAAAATTAATTTGTACAATATCTTTAAGTTGGTTCATTCTAATGTTGGGCAAGTGCTTCTTAAAATTGAAGCTGGAAAAGCTTTTATAAATAAATATCATGGGTTGTCATTTGAGCAAATTTTGCAAATATCAACATCACGTTTCTTTAGAATTTCATGTATGTAAAAGAGTTTTAGTAAAATATGTTTAATTCTATCAGTTTTTTATAGCCACCTTTGATTTGTAGACTGCATTATCCTCATGGAATATTGCTGGCTTGTTATTTTCCATAGACAATCTATGTGTTCTTCCAATATGTTAAATCATAATCCTTAATCACATGGACTTATTACTTGCTTCATGAATAGCCAATATTTTTAAATAGTTTCATGAGGTAAGAGTGATCGTTTTCATAGATCACATGAGATAGTAATGTCAATATATGTGAACATATAACCTATTTATGATATAGCCTTCTGAGGATTAGAAAGATATCCAGCATCAGCATATATTATCAATTATGATTCTACTCTTTTTGGGTAAAATAAATCCATATTAGATGTGTCATGGAGATAACAAAAAACATATTTTACTCCACTCCAATATCTTCATGTGAGTGCAGAACTAAACCTTCCCAGTAAATTGACAGCAAAAGTGATATGTCTAGTACAATTTGTCAAATACAAAAGTGTTTTTTTTTTTTTTGGACAAGATATGAGATTTTAGGATCAAGAATTTCTTCATCATCATCTAGTGGACGAAAAAAAAATCTCCTTTGTATCAAATGAACGGATAACCATTGGAGAGCTTTAATGGATAGGATTTATACATAGAAAATTGTTTCACAATCTTTTCTATATAAGATAATTGATTAATAAAAATTCCATTTTCAAATGTTTAACTTGAAAACTAAGATAAAATTTTGTTTTCCCAAGATCCTTCATTTCAAATTCTTTCCTTAGATAGTCAGCAATTTTTGAGATCTTTTTGGGAGTCTTAATTATATTTAAGTCATCAACATAAACTATGATTATAGCAAATTCAAAATTTATGTTATTGATAATGACACATGGACAAACAATATTATTTTCATATTCATTTTCAATAAATATTTATTTAGACGATTGTACTATATGCATCCGGATTGCTTTAATATATATAAGGATCTTTGCAGTTTAAGAAAGTACACTTGTCGATGTTTTGAATTATATGTTTTAGGCATCTCAAATCTTTTTAAGATTTTCATATTAATATCATTAGCTAATGGCCCATAAAAGTAAACTGTCACATCGTCTATTAGATATATGTCAAGTCCTTCAAAGACTTTCAAATTAATCAGAATTCTAAAAGTAATCACATCTGTAACAAGAAAATATGTCTCTTCATAATCTATACCAAGCTTTCGTGAAGAACCTTATGCTACAAGTCGAGCCTTATATCTCATAATTTTATTTAACTTATTGCTTTTACGTATGAAAACCTTTACATACCCAATGGTTTTGACATCTTTAGGTGTCTAGACTACTGATCCAAATACTTTATGTTTAGTTAATAAGTCTAGCATAGCCTTTATTGTTTCTTTCCATTTTGGCTAGTCATTTCTAACATTCTTCTATAGTTTAAGACTTTAAGCGCAAAATCATTAACAATATTAGATGCAATTATTTATGTAAACATATATTTTCAGCATCTCACATATTTTTAAATTTTATTGAGATCTCATAGTTTTTCAATATTGAAACTACTTTTAGGGTTATTTGATTAGAAATATGGGGTTGTTGATCTATATTACTTTTGGAGTATTTGCATTTCATTTTTCCTTCAAGGAACAAAATCATTTACACCAATAGGTCAACCACGCTCCTTTATGGGACTTTTGGAGGCTTAAGGTTCTTGGAGACTTTTGGAGTTTTTGAGTTTTGGTGTAATATGATATTTGTTCCTTGCATGCTTATAGGATTTATCTCGTGAGTATGTGATGTTGTTACATCTTAAATCCTTGGATTTGGGACGTGGCAAATAGTTTGTAAGTTGTAATTTTAAAGACTTTTAAAGTTTTGAAATTTCAGTTTAGTATGATATTTGTTGCATTGCATGCTTATGGGATTTTTCTCATGAATAAGTGATACTGTTACTTCTTAAATTCTTTGGCAATAATTATGTTCTTTTAAAACATTATCATTCTTGTAAAACAGAGGTGGAAGAATGCAGAGAAATTCAACAATAATTTCTCTTTTTAGAAAATATAATTATAGTTATAAACACTTCTTTGTCTCTTTCTTGTTCTTCTTTTCTTCTACTATCACTCTTTCTTATCTCAAATCTGTAGAGCTTCCTCTGTTTTCCTTAACATAGTGAACAACTAAAATTTCAATTGAATCCAGATAATTATAGTTAATTATTTTTTTTAAAGTGATAAATGGATGATATACTTTATTAACAATACTTTTAAAGCTTATGATATGATTTACTTTTTGATAAATTATTATTTTATCATTTATAGACCTGCTCAAGGATCGGGCTACCCACTTGGTCCAAATGGGCCTAGGTTCGGGTTCTCATATATTTGTTTTAGACTGGCCGACTCGACTCGGAATAGTGATTTTAAATTAAAATAACTTATATTTTATTTGAATTTAATTATAAAATATATAAATATTAATAAAAAAATATTTTTTAATGTGATGAACAATAATTTTAGCTTTAACAGACAGGTCTAGGCACATTAAATAAGAGTTTGGGCTTGGGATTTTAAAATATTCAGGCTGTAGCTTGACCCAACCCATGAGCAAGTATAATCATATATAAAATATAAATTAAGTTTTTAATATTTAATTAAATTATATATGGTATTAATATTTAATATTTGATTTATTTTTTATATTGTATTATTTATTACGGCTTTCATATTTTTTACTTTATCTTATTA
>JAQSVH010000003.1:11087779-11098310 GCA_029448705.1 Adansonia digitata
CCCCCCTTGGCAAAATAATTGAGTTGGGGGAGGGATTCTAAAGTGGGAACTTGCACACTCAGTGGGCGAGTTTCCTTATGTCGATGGGAACTCGCCAATTGATTCGATTCTCACCACCCCAACCGATAAGTTTTCAACGTAAAATAAAAAAAATATATTTCGAGAATTAATTTACAAAGAGTTTATTTCGAGAAATAAAAATAAAAATTATATTATTTATATAAAAAAGCTAAGAAAGTACCCTACATGACCCATAAATACACATGCACTCAGCACATGGTTGCTTACTTTTTCTTTTAGGACTTGCTATAATAATAAAAATAATAATTAAAATTTGTAATTGTTAAACTGTTGTACATTTTAATTTTTTGCTTACATATCCATTTTTATATGATGAAAAAATAATATTAAAATTATTTTATTTATTTTAGTAGAGTTTTTATATTCTTAACAAATAACATATTCTTGTTAAAATATATACGTTAAAAAATAAAATATATTATAATCTCATAAATTCGTTAAAAAAATAAAAAAATCATCATTAAATTATAATACAAAGCTCTTTTATTATCTCATAAATTATTATACAAGTTTTTCCTTGTAACCTTCAATAAAGTTAAAAGATTATAATATGTTTAATTTTTTAAAAAAATTAAATTTTTATTTTTAAATATAAGTTAATGATACGGCGGAGTTTTATTAATTAAATCTTTTGAAAATTAGACGCTTTACATAGATGAATGATATAATTTGTAAAAAGAAAAATGTTTCTTTGTTTTTATTTAGTAAAAAAAAGAAAATATTTCTTTTTATTGATTTGAAAAAAGAAAAGAAAAAAGAAAATATTTGAATTTTTAGTTATTAATTGGAAGATATTGTAATTGTAAGTAAGCAAAGCCACAACAAAATACAGACTTTCTCTACCAACGATTTTCTCTTTTGTCAATTTCTTGATTTTTTTTTTTAATTTTATTCTTTCTTTTTCAACAATTTTTCACATTCTCTTTTTTTTCCTTCACTCTCCAATCTCCATTTCTCTCAAACTTCCCTTCAAAGCTGCCCCTCTTCTTTCCTTTTTTTTTTTTTTTAATATTTTCCCCCCTTCTTTCACTTTATTTGCTTTCATTTTCTTTTCATATGTATTAACTATGGCTTCCTACTCCTAACCATTACTAACAGTCTTTGTTTTCTTTTACCCCTTTTTCTCACATTTTTTTCGGGTTCTTTTGGTATTACGTTACAAAGAGGAACCCACTCTCTATTCCTTTCGGGTTTCTCCCAAAAACCTTTTTCTTTTTTGCTTTTTTATGAGAGTCTTTCTTAAGGGTCTTTTTTGTTTTCTTGTTAGCGTTTTGGGTTTTCATAGTTGGGGGAGTTTGTGAATTTTAAGGGGGTTGTTATGGTGAGGAAACATGGATGGCAACTACTTTTTCACACCTTTCAGGTAATAGAACTTTTATGCAAGTTTCTCCAAAAATGCTCTAAAATTCTATTTGATCCATATTTTCTATCTGTCTTTTTGTTCCTTTGGTGTTTACTACTCAATATTATGTGAATTGTCTCTAATTTAATTATTTTCCTCCAATTTAGTGGCAACCATTTTGCTTAACATATTTTAATTTTAATTTTATTTTTTTGCTCCTTATATGTTTTAGTTTGTTGAAATAGGAATGGCTTTCTTTAACTTGTTGGGTTAGCATGGCTCATTGTATGTTTTCTGGTGTATTGGTGTCTTAAGTCTACGTTGTTTTTAGCTAATGGTTGACACTATGGAGATCATAGTTTTTTTGAATTAATTCTGGGTTCTTGTAGTTCAGTAGGGTGGCATTGGATTTTAGTATTGTTTCGTTTGATAAATGGATGGATAAGGAAGTAATAAAACTGCTCTAATTATATATTCATTGGGGAACATGTTGGGTTCCACAGTCCTGGCCTGTTCTTTAAAACTGCTTGTGTCTCCTATATGAATGGTTGGTCTGTCTTAGGGTGTTTAGAAGGTTTTTTTTGTTTTCTCAAAGCAACTTATTAACATTCTTTAAGCATATCGTGGAAGGACAAAAGTGAGATTAGGCCCACAAATTGATCCCAATCATGTCTTGCTTTTCGCAGCTCCTTTAAATTTGCAAGGAGACCTGTCTCTGTATTTTACCTTGACAAAAGAGGCCTTCTCTGGTTTAGGTATGCTTCAATTTAATGATTAGGAAAGTTGAGGAGAGGAAGCTCTATCCAACACCTGGAGCATGATTGTTGGGGTATCTCATTCTGAAAAGTTGCAATGCATATGTCTTTAGGTTCTTTAGAAGGTTTCTCTGCCTTCCTAAAGTGGCTTAATGTGAAAATTAGCTCTAAGCCTAATCTGTACTCCTGGAAGGATGAAAAATGAGGTTCTATCCATGTGTGATTCTCAAATTAGTCCCACTTTCTGCCAGTTTTTTTTAACGTGTACCACATGTTCCTCAAAAGAGTTTCTGATTTAGGCACACTTAAATAGATTTATCCAACCACCCCGATGGAAGGGGAAGAAAAAGACCAGCCAAGGCACATGTTAGGTAAACCAAGGGTCAGTATTCAAGAGTTCAGAGGTAGGTGTGTTTCTCAGTTTTAAAATAGGTGACTATTGAAGGGAGGCTTCGTGAGTATGTAGCATCCTTTGGGGGTAGTCAAATATTGGTCTGATCCTAATCCATGGGTCTACTCAGTACAATAATTGGTGATTAACATGCTTCTGGGATGAAAGCATTCATTACTATTTATCTGATTTACACTCTAGACAAAGGTCGAGCCTAAATTTGAGAGATAGGTCAGTCTCCACTTCAGAGGAACCTCAATTGAGAACTGTAATAGACTAAAACTGATATTAGGAAAGGCATGGGAGGCACTGGTTTGAGATGATCTCCTTACTTTTTACTCTTATTAAACATTTAAATCTTTGAGGGGTTGTATTTTGAAAGTATGTTGTGAAGTTTTGTTGGATAAAGCTGTTAACTACTTTCTGCTTGATAATGACTTTTATTCTTAAATACCATTCCAAGTAAACTTAGGCCAGAGATGTCTTCCTTAAAACCTTAGCCTTTTATTTTTCCTTCTTTAAGGAGAAGGAATCAGGTAACATTTTCACCCATAGAAGCTGGAAATAGTAAAAATATTTCAATGTTTTTCTTCAGCGCTGTCAATGTCATTTGTGCGACAATCTTTGTGCTGCAATCACAAGTAAATGGCAGCTATCAATTTAACATGTTAAGTCTCAATTTTTACATTTCGAATAGGCTATCTTTTGATGTCTTATCCTTTATGAATTCGGTAATAACTCTTTTGGATTACTTACATATTATTATATTTCCTTGATCTCAACTTCCTGTTTGATAAGTTGTTGCAATTACTGTGTTTTGCTTGTTAGTGGTTGCATTTTATGCTTTCTTTGCTCCTTTCCTTAGTGGGCGCATCAACGAATATGCTCTGGTTGCGACTTACTCATTGGTGGTATGTGAATTAATTTGTTTTCTTTATAATAGGGTAACACAAAATACTTTACTTTCTTACATTTTTGCACAAGAGATCTAAATGGATTGCAAATTCAGGACATTATTAAGGTCCTGCTACTATGTCAGACTGGAGTGTGAATTGTGCCAATATTTTTTATCCATGTTAAGATACGAGTTACTACAATGAAGACTATATGGTGCTTGCCCTATCTACAAATATTTTTTGGAAAAAAAATGATTTTTTTTTTTTATTCTGCATAAAGCAGTTTACAACATAACTATTGAATCTTATGTCACAACCATTACTCTTGTGATGGCAATGCAGGCACTCCTTGTTTTTATTCTTTATGTTTGGTGTACTGCAATTAACCCTGCTGATCCTGGCATCATTTCCAAATTTAATGGTGGAACAAACGAATTTGATATAAAGCATGGTTTATCAATGAAGGATTTATCTGGAAAATTTGATGAACTAGGCAATGGTCTGTATTCATCCCCATCAACGGTTTCCAGAAGTTCCATACAAGCAATATACTCAAGTAAGAAAGGTTCAGTGGGAGATAATGGAATAGTAGATGCTCCAACGCAGCCTGCAATGAGGAAATCTTATTGCATTGGAGGAATCTTTTGTGCCTTATTTGTTCACGAAGATTGTCGCAAGCAAGAAGGGGCTGCTGAGCAAGGCAGTGAAGATGCTTTGTTCTACACGTTGTGCAATGCTGAGGTATTTTGGAACTTATTTTGACTTATCCTTTTTATTGTATTAGATAAACTTTGATTTTCATCATTTCTAGTAATTTTATTCGCCTATGGTCCTTAACATTCTTTCCCCCTATAAATTTGGAAACTAGCTTTTATCTTGTTCTTAATGCAATTGTGCAGTAGGGGAAATTGTAATTCTAATGAAAGCTTCAAAGCGGGAACATGTGATATTAATTGTTGTGTCCTTTTATTGGCATAATTGGATATGTGCCAAGATATCTGTTACTTTGATTTGACTTTAAAGCCTATAAAAATTTAAGGGAAATAAAGAAAAAATAAACATTCTTTTTTGGTCTCAAGGTTGTGAAAGTCAAATTCTGAAAAGAACTTGAGAAGTCTATGGTTCACCTTACTAGGTTCATCTTCCTTTCATTGCTTTTAAATATACCTTCAATCACCTTTCACATGTTTAGTTTACAAATTATTGTTTTGGGTTCTACACATGTGAATGATGATGATGGATTTATTAGAAAGTAATGTATTAAATAAATAAATAATAGACGGAATCACAATCCCTTTCTATTACAGGATAAAACTATGAAACCATAATAGCATTTAATTATGTCTAGCAAATATCTTTAATTCTCGCTATACATGTTAGTGTAAATAAAAAAGAAACAGAACTCTAAGAAATTTATTTCTAAATTCTAGTATTTTCTTCTACATCAAATTTTCTTAGCTTGGTAACATCCTTGAGTCAAAATTAAAGGTTGCTAAGATCTAATAAAGGGAAAAATTAAACTTCTTTTTCATTAGCTTGTTAGTGGTTAGTTTTCTCTTACCTATGTAAGATGTCCTTCCCCATTACATTGTGCTCCCTCAGTTGCATTCTTGATAGATATTGTGTATTTTGTGCAGCCAGCATCATCACTAGTCCACTATTCTGTACTATGTTCTTCATTACTTCCAGAATTTTCATATGACATGCTTAGCATCAATCTTATCAACCACTACAAATCCATGTGACTATAGGCTATTACTTACATCCCGTCAAATGTCAATGCTGCTGCCAGATGAATTGTAAGGCAATTGCAAACAATTTAATGACTGAAACCAAATTTATATATTCCAGCAATTAAAACTAATAAAATATATGGGAATAATATTGGTTTTTTCAGAGACCCAGCTTTTACTTTTTTACATTGATTAGAATCTGGAGTTGTTTGTTTAACTAACATGTAATCCTTTTAGGCTGGATAAACATTTTTTTTTTCAGTGATCTAGCATTAAGGGGAGCAATTAAATAGTGTATCCAAAAATTTTTTCTTATCTGAAAGGTTGGCAATATCTTAGTATGGCTTTCTTTCTCACTTATGAATGATGTAAATGCTGCAGGTGCGCAAGTTTTGATCATCACTGCCGGGTAAATATTTTTATGTTTCTTTGAGTGTTCTTTATAGTCATGTTTGTGCAAGAATATCTTTCAACTTGTTTGGTACTGGCATATATGATTATTTGTTTGTGGAAATTAATTTCCATATCATATGTGGCTGCAGTGGCTAAACAATTGTGTAAGGCACAAAAATTATGTCACATTCATTTCTCTCATGGCCATGAGTGTTGCTTGGGTATGTTTTTCTAGTCAATTGTTTGTTGTTTAACAATCATACTTCCCAAATTCTAATGATGCTTCTCTCTCTCTCTCTCTCTCTCTATGGTTCAGCTACTTATGGAAGCAGTTGCTGGTATTGTTGTCTTAGTCTGTTGCTTTTTTAACAAGAAGGGCATGGAGACTGAGATTGTTGATAGGCTTGAAAATGGTTTTCTCATGCCCCATTTGCAACAGTTGTGGTACATCCCTGACCAAATGCTGTGAAGCTGATGTGTAACTTTGTGATTCTGTTTCTGTATGATTTTAAGTACTTAAGTTGAATCTAAAAATTTTGTAGGTTGTATGTAACGCAGTTTCTATCCTGGCTTGTGTACCCTTGGGTGAACTTTTCTTCTTCTACATAATACTTATCAGAAAGTTTACTTGCCAAGAAATTAAGCATTATTGTTTTTGTAGCTTTAGTTTCTGGATGACAAAATGTTGAAGATATTCACATTTATATTTAAGGTTGTAGTAGTTTTTGAATTTCCTACATATTGGTAATGTGGTATAATGGAAAAGGTAAATGGAGTTGACTTATAGCGCTAGGGTAATTTCTGTTGCAACTCTTTTGACTTATACTTGGAATCAGGGTATTAAAACTTATGAGTATGTTGTGGCAATGAGAGCAATGAGTCAAGCACCTGCTGGAGCATCTTTAGATGAGGAACTGCCGAATGTTACGTATTCTCCAACTAGATCAGCAATAACAGGCATGAGTGGTGGAAGTTCTATTGGCCTGCAGTATAAAGGAGCATGGTGTACCCCTCCAAGAGTTTTTGTAGATTATCAGGTACTGTCAATTGAATGTCTTCTTCATTCATTTTGTTTGAATGAAACTGTAAGTGATCCAATCTAAGACTACAGATCATGCATCAAAAATAGATTCTTTACTGAAAATTGAAATATTTAGACCTTGATTATATATGAGTTGAAGGCTAGGTTATGTGGTCCTACTAAGCGGTATAAGAATTATGAAATTATAGAAAGAGATACCAAATGAAGCCATCTCCCAGTCTCATATGCTGAGGTGGCTATTCCCTTTAACATTAAACTTATGTTCAGCTGCTTCCTAGGACTTGGGTCGCCTTTTGCATCTATATTCTACAACTGATTTATACTTGTTATAAGAGTGATGACGTGAAACTTCTGTTGATATGGTTACATCAGGATGAAGTTGTGCCCCATTTGGAGCCTGGAATGGTCCCATCTACTGTTGATCCGTATGCAACTGGTTTTGCAAAAAGAGGGGACAAGAGACCCAAAAGAACTGTTCATATTAGTGCGTGGAAGCTTGCAAAGTTAGATTCTAATGATGCCATGAGGGCAGCAGCCAGAGCAAGAGCATCTTTATCTGTTCTACAGCCTCTTGACAACCGTTGTTCAGCAGATCCTGGGAGTAGTTCCATTGGCAGCATGGGCATTAGAAGTAGTGTTAGCACAAAGGCAGGTGGAAATAATATAAAGAGTGACCACAGATTATCACCATTGGGAAACTCTTTTGCTCCAAGTCAAGGTAGTCGTGATGAGTATGAAATAAGAAATCAAAGTGTAAGTGGCTTCAGCAGTCCAAGCCATATTCATGAGTTAGTCACACTGTGTCCACTACCTCAAGGAAGAGTAGCTCTGGACTTGCCTCGAGAGTCTAGATAGGGATTCGATCTCAAGCCAGCTTCCCATATTTGTCCCTGGAGGTTTTGATAACAACTCTGCATCTTTTTATGGTTTTACGTAGATTTCAGTTTAAGTTCTAACAAAGTTTTTTTTACAATTTTTCCTCAAATCATTAAGTTCAAAGATGAAAGAGTAATGAAAATTGAAGAAACCTCTCCGATGAGCTCCCTGTGAATTGGAACCTTGCAATTTTGGGCTATTTTAAACTAGATTATTTTGCATGGTTCAAGTGGTCTTTTCTCATATGAATTATATGATTTGGCTCTTCAGCTTGTAGCGAAATTTGTGAAGTAAGGTGATGTCAAGAGGTGAGTCTCTCTCTCTCTCTCTCTTCCCTTTCTCTGTCTCCATTGAAACCGGCTAATGATATTTCTACTTTCATTTACTTTTAGCTTTTTTCTTTTCAAAAAAAAAAAAAAACCCAAGCTTTATTGGTGGGTTATGAGTAATTTATTTTTCAAACTTTAATTTACTCTGTTTATTTGCCTTGAGGGATTTGTTAACTTGTATATTAAGTCGAGCACCTTGATCTAGGGTAGTACAAATTCAATTCCGAGTATTCTACTTACTGAAATGTCATTAGTTCTGACACTTTCCTCCCTCCAAATATGTATAGGGTTATAATCCTTTCCCTTACCTAAAATAAAGTACTCAAAATGAAAAGAACTTTCAATAATTGAGTCTTCTTGTTGGTTAAAAGAATCAAATCTAGACTGAGATGACGCCATTGAACTTTTAAGACCATCCCTTTCAGAGGTCTACTAGGAAGATTTAGGCCAAGCTCATGTAAGATGATTTCCTTGTAAATAATGATTCTTTTTTCGTTAACTTTCTTTGTTAGCTTGAAGTTTGAAAATAGATTGAAAGATTTGAGGGAATGATTATGAAAATTAAGAACTCTTTGACCCTGGAATGTAAACTGATTTACCCCCAGAAAAAAAAAAAAAAAAAAACTCAGAAACTTATTCCATGAAAGTATTCAATTTTGGTCGGTCGGTTGGTGGTTGCATTTTGCAGTGTGGCATATAAGATAATTTTCAGGATTATGGCTAATTGTTAGAAGCATTTGCTTAATAACCTCATATTACAGCACCCTTATCTGTATGCTTCTTCAAATCAATCTCTTTAGTAGATTATGGACAACATTGAATCTAGAGCAGAGCTTAAGAGGTGGCATCTAGTAGATATGTGTTTTGAATTTCAAGATCTACAATTTTTTTTTTCTTATTCTTAGATTATCGTCTCTTTTATACTAAAAACCCCCTAGATTAAGGTCAACATTGTCATAACAAGTGTGGCATATTCCATGCTTATTTTCACTTTAGCCTATTTGAAGGGGAAATAAAATCCTACAGTTGGGGTTTTCTGCTTCTTGGGTGCAAAGAAAAATGCAATACACAACAAAAATGTTGCATCATCTTAGAAACAATGGGTGGGGGACGAAATTCCCTTTCAATCACATTGAGAGCTTAGGCAGGTAGTAGACTCGTTGTTGCCTTGACCGGACTAAATATATAGAGGTGCTTATGAGCTGGGTTAGACGGTTGATCTCTCTTTTCCAAGGTTTGTTTGGCTTGGTTACCGAATCCCATTAGCTTAAAAATATTAATATTTTGGTATTTTAAATATATTTTAAAATTAAAACTAAAATTTAGTATTTTCAGTCGGATTTGGAAGACTCAATATGTATGAGGGTTAAGCTCATGCAAACTTATGGACCACATCTAATTGTATCTGATAGTTTAAGTTCATTTCAACTTGTGGATAGATATCATTGGACGTGACTGTTTATACTTTAATTGCTTGTGGAACAATATGGATGAAACCTAAATCATAGTCATTGTAAGTCACATTCTTTTAAAGAGAATTATCTTCGGTGCAAGGCAATTCTATTGTTTTATGATGGGATCTTTTAATACTTTTTAAAGCATAGTAAATAGCTTTATTATCATTATTATTATTATTTGGACCTACCCAATCGAGTGAGATCCATGTATACTTTACGACAAAAGCACTTCAATATTTCTTGTTTGATTTGATTTGAAAATCTATATTATTATTTAAATATTTAAAATATATATTTTTATATTAATATTTATATATTTATATAATTAAATTTAAGTAATTAATTTGTGTATGTTAAATTATAAAAAAATTATTCAATACACTGTTAGTACAGTTTTTAAATTTCATAAACAGTATTAATAAAATAACACATACTTATTAAATATAAGAAAAATTATTCTATACAAACAGTCAATGAAGTTTTTAAACTTTACTAAGCAGTAAAATGTTAATATGATAATACAGATTCCTTAAATATAATAAAAAAATTAATTAAAATAAAAATAAGGCATTAACCAAACATTTAATCTATTTGTAAAGATAAAATATTTTTCCAGCTAATATATTAAATATTAATCTTACATATAATAACAATTTTATTATCAATTAATCGAGTAGTAATTTTAAATTATAATTGAAATGAAGTTAAGAGCCAATATAATAATTCATAAAAATCTATCTCAAATTCAATCTTAGTGGGCACAACCCAAGTTTTAATTTGGACAGAATTTGAGATGGTAAGATTGAGATCTGCTTTGCCTCTGTTGATTATTTTTATTTATTTTTATTTTTTGCATATATATATATATATATATATATATATATAAGTAGCACTTAGAAATTTGTGGCCATAGATTCCACCTTGTGGGGCTGCTTAGTGGAAGAAGCATCAGCAGCAGGGAAGATATTTTATTGTAATCTACTAAAGAAAAAGGGGTGGAAAGTAAAATAATTAACTTTGATAATTTATATATTTATATTATATACATTATGTTATAATTATATTTGTAATATTATATATTTATATTTTTTAATTTAATAATAATTTATATTATATAAATTTTAATATTATATTATATATTAAATATATAAAATATATGATATTTATATATAAATTATCAGATTTGAAAATAGTAGTATCTTTTCATATATCTGGGCAGTGGGGGCCTGGTGGGGA
>JAQSVH010000003.1:11148884-11162930 GCA_029448705.1 Adansonia digitata
TGATGATGATGATGATAATGGCAATGACAAGGACTGATTAGTTAATTAATGCAAATATGAGTTCGTTTAAAATGACCATGAAAAAAATAAGAATCGGAGGCGAAATGGTTTCCTACATATTTACCAATTAACACATTTCAGCGAAGTGAAAAATTTGTAAGAGAACTATAAAAGTTTGATTAGGATTAGAAAATTATATAAATTCAAAGGTCTAAAAAACATGTCTATGACTTCAAGAAAACAATTTTTAAATGGATGATTGTCTAAGAAGAAAATGCAATGTTTACACAGCTATATATTGTTGACAAAGATAAATGAGTAATTAAACAAATTAAAACATAAAAATTACAGGAACTCTGATTATGTCTTTTGGCAAGCTGACAAAGCTATTGAAAATGTCACAGAAAAGGATAAGTAACCTAAGAAAATAGAAGAATGTTAGAGGGTATTGACATTATATTTTCAAGCGTGTTCCGATATACTTAATTTAATAGATTTTAAAGGATATCATGTGAAAAAATAGGAAAAAGTCTATTTTCACCCTTTATGCTTTAGCTGGTTGACAGAAAACCCTCTTTGCCAACACTTATATACTTATGGTTTTATTTCGTTTATCATAGGCTAACACCATTAGATTTTCATGGAAATCACTATTATACCCTTTATTTCATTTATTTTTGACTTTATTTTCTTTTTTCTTTTCTCTCTAACTTAACTACTTTTTTTCATTTTCATTTCGTTTCTCATAGGCCACTCTTTCCTTTTTCTCATAGATTGTTAAAAAAGATGGTCGTTTGATCAATTGATCTTTGACTTTTTAAGTTTTTTTTTCTTTGTTTGTTTGTATCAAATTTTGTTTGTTTGCTGAAAGAAGAGATGAAAACTAAGATTTTTTTTCTTTTAATTTTTCCTTGCAATTTCTCATCAGTCAACCAAGACTTGGAAAAGTTGAATTGGTATCTTTTTTTCTTTGTTGGTCCCATGGTTTTCGATTCAAAACTCGTGTCCCATCTGCTACCACAATATGCCATCAGATTAAAGCGAGTCAATTAATGATGTTTTTGAGATAGTGGAATTGAGCATACGGAGGTTATCAAGGGCATTTTTTGTGGTGGGAAGGTTTAGAGGAGAAAGGGAAGTGCTCGGGGTTTTTTCATGTTTTTCTTTTATAATTCTTCTTTGACCTATAGTTTTGTTCATGTTTTTCTTCCATGTTTTGTTCCCAATTTAACTCTATTTTTCACAACATTATTTTAGTTATTTAATTGTTTGTTTTTGTGAATCTCTGATTTTTTTGGAAGCAAATTTGAAACAAGTTGCTTCAGTTTACACTTTCATTTTAAGTTTTACTTTATCTCTAATTACATGTATTTGTTGTTAATTCCATTTGGTGTCAATTTCGTAACTTTAAGAAAAAAAAGAATATGATTTTGACCATGATCTACAAAAGTGTTTGTCATTGATAGTTGTTTGGTTGTTTGCGTATGATTTTTAGTGAGATCTACTCAGTAATTGTTCTACTTCTTTTTTACTAGTTTTAAAATTATGAAAAATATGTGTCTTTTGATTATGGTAACTATAGGCTAATCATTGAGAAGAAAAAGAAGAAGGGTAATTTCAGTATAAAATCATCAACTAAGCAAAAAGTTAACAATGTTGTCTGTTTTTTTGTCTAACGGATCAAAGCATAAGGAGGTAAGTGTCAACAAAAAAAAAAAAATGCACATGAGATTAAATTCACATGGATTAAAGAAGAGATGAAAATGGATTTTTCCTAAAAACAAAATATGATAGAATTTTAATAGGTTTTAGTGTTTACTTATCTTGAATCAACCTTAATTGGGATTAATTATACCTGTTTTGTGGTTTGTGTTCTGTCGCTAAAGCTTGATAGAGTAGATAAAGGACCGAGAGCTGCCTCCATGTCCATCATATGTCTGTCATGCAAAGAGATCATGTGGATTATGGGCTACTTTCATGGGCTTCAATTTTTTTGAGCACAACAAAGTCAATGTAAAGCAAACAAAAAAGTATTATTGTCAAATATATTGTAAGCAAGATTAAAATATTATCACATATGTTATTTATTTATTTATTTATTTTTTTAAATAGGCTAAGAATATGTGATAAGTTTTTTAATTTTATTTGCGGAGGTGTAAAAAACTCTATTGCTAGTGATTGGCATTTGAAAAAAATGAAGCATAAATCACCAACTTATATAACTTGATGATTGTACACCTAGTATTTACGAATCACGATTAGTGTCTTTATGCTGGTTGGAAATGCTTAAGATGACCCAATTACTTCATCAAAGGAGATGGGCCTCTCCATAAAACGAAACGAGCTCTAAAAGGGGGCTGGTTTGGCATTGGAAGAGCCCACTTCAACTCTTTCCATGTTCTTTTACATGGCCGTCAACAGTCAACACAAAGAGTGACAATGTGCAAAGCAAAACGTTGGTTCTTTCATTGGGTTTGGCTTTGGCCCCTTTCGTATGAAGAAGAGAGGGAGGGATTTACTCGCAGCTCTCCGCAAAGCCTTTCTCACCTTCCAAAACCCTACTTCCCAGGCACAGGCAGGCACTCTTTCTGTCACTTTTACGACCCCAAATCAATCCATTTTTATCTGTATGAATAATCTGATTTTTTTTTGGGGTATTTATGTTTTGATTTGTAGATAAAGATGGATGCAGCATCATTAGAGCGTTACAGTTACAACCCCATACTGCGATGGAATCCTCAGGTGGAAGATTACTTCATCAAAGCATATGGGGCTCTCCATTTTGCTGAAATCTCCAAAGCCTTAACGTATGATTCTTTCTCATTAAGTAAAACCTCTAACCTAGGCACCTCAATTTCTACTTGGCTTCCTTCATTTTAGCTTGTTAAGTTAAGCCAATACTCTTTTTTTTTTTTTTTTCTATTTTAATTTTATCTTTGTGTTATAGTTTACTTCTTTGCTTATTTCTGACCAAATGCTGATGTTGCCTTTTACTATATGCTTTTGCTTTTGTTTTTTCTAATGGAATTTCAAGGGCACAAAGCATATAGCAAACAGAAAGCTTTAAATGGATAAAAAACAGAGTCCATTACTTTTTTTCATGCTATCTTTCATTCATTTTTGTTATGCCTTTATTGATTTTCGATTAGGTGTCCATCTTGCTATTCTTGTATTCGAGTGAACACTCTCAAGTCGACAAGTGATGCTGTCATTGAGAAACTTCTGGAAATCATGAGAAAGTCTGGGTCTCAAAAAGGTGTTGAAGACATAAATTTGAAAGAGACTAAAGCAAGTAATAGTATTGACTCGAATTTGGCTGAGAAGCAATCAAGCTTGCTAAATGGGCCCATCTCTAAGTGTCAGATACCAGGGTTAGAATATGTTATATTTGTTAAGGGTTCTGGACCGCATGCAATTGACTATGGTTATTTGCCTGACAAACCACCCAAGGAGGTACTTGTTAGTAGGAAATGTGCTGAAGCAGTTCTTCGAGGTGCTCAGGTACAGTGTGTTTCTTCTAATGCGTAATTTAAGAGCGGTTCAAATTTTTATTTGTGTTTATCTGTCACTTAAATTTGGAAGTAATGGGTTTCTTTGTATTATGCATGACGGCCTGCAATTGCTTCTTTATGTATTAGTTAAATGGAGGTTTATCTTTTCTCTGTAGAAGTTATCAACAATTTTCTTAGTGATTCCAGAGGTCTCTGAAAAATATTTTGTTGTTAGTGCTCATTGTTGACGTGAAATTTATCCTTTGTTTTCTCATGTTGGTTTATCTGTAGGTATATGTTCCTGGTGTAATGGCCTGCAGTTCTCATGTTGAGGAAGGCGATCTAGTTGCAGTTTCAGTTTCCGTGGAGCAGCCTGCTCCTGATGGTGGATGGGGACTTGGTATAACGCGTGGGACTGTTCTGCAAGGACTGCATACAGGTAAGCAGTATATTTTTTGCTTTATTATTAATGCTTTACCATTTTGATCCTTTGGTTTTTAGCAATTGGTTGCTTAGTAGATTTAGGATTCATTTTAACAAAATAAGAATATTGGTGACTTGTTTTTTTATTTAAGTTTTGTCATGAATTTTTAGCCTCTCTTATTGGAAGGGTTAATTGTCTATTAGAATGGGATGTTTATAAATCTCAAGTTAACTTGTTATGTATTTAGTTAAAACTAGTCTGTTCTCACTGTATCTCGAAAGAGGGTCAAGATGTTGATGCTACGAATTTTAGATGTTTTGGAAAGAGAAAGAGATTTAGGGCTTTAAGACTAGATGCAAGGAATAATTATGGCACCACCTGGTCACAATGAATTATGCATCTGTTTTTATTCCAATCCATTTCTCAAAACTAAAGTGTAATACAACCTAATCTGAAATAGAGATTAGAAGAAAGGATATAGGGGTAGAAGAAGAGAGAGCAAGGTAAAGCCAAGCTCAAGTAGCAGCAGCTGTTGACTGGGGCTTCTCATATTTTATAAGTGAGAAATTGAAGCCAGGATGGAAATCATTTTTTTAGTTTAGTTTTGTTTATCATATTGAACTTAAAGACTAGTTAGTTTGACTAAACATGTCTGTTACCTTACCTAACATTTCTTGTATTTATCGTTTGTTTGACCGCTTATATCTTCTACTACTGTGAAATTGCTAAAACTTCTTTAATTATATGCTGTGATACGCTGTAGATCCTTATTACTTTGAGCGAAATGGATTATACATTGGTCAAGGAACAGCAATGTTGTCAAGAGCTGGGATCTTTCGTGCTTCTCAAGGAATTGCTGTTGATATGAATAATCGAGTATTTAAGTTGCCCTCATTTCATGGTATAATTCATCCCCTATTGAGAACATGTGGAAATGGTTCAATGGACATTGTTGAATTATGTTTAAGTTCTGGATGATGTTTCTGCAATTTTGAATCGCTCTTGGTACTTCTGTTTTTGTTTTCTACAGATGTGCTTGAGGGGGAAATATTTCTTCAAAACCTGCCAAGCATTGTTGCTGCTCATGCTCTTGGTATCTACCCCCCACTTCGTTTTTTTGTTTTTCGCTGATTGAAAAGTTCTGTTTCTTATTTAGGATCCTTTGCTTTTAAGCTCTGCCATGCTATACATCTACATGCTTGTTCTCTCTTCATTTTTCTCAGTTCTTTTAAGCTTTGAAATATCTTCGATAGAGAACTATTATGGAGCACTTTGTACATGTCTGGTCCCTGGAACTTGGAAAATTAGGCACTGAAGAACATTATGGTGGATGTTATTGTGGTAATGAAGTGGGATTGAATGCAATTAGTTGACATGTTCTTATTTTTGTTGTTAGATAGCATGCCAATGCATTCTAGAGGTTTGAATCTCTGACCTTAGCCCTGAAACCAAGGCTTTAACAAGTTAGTGGGTACCGATTCTAGTAGGCTATATTTGATGCGGGAGCCTCCTCTTATTTTTTTTTTCCCTCTCTCTTTGGCCCACTGTGTGTTCCCAGCTATTGCAAGCTAGATCCTATGACTGGATTGAAAGAACAATGTGCAAATTGCTTCATTGCATGATGAATTTATTTTGTGATTGAACTGGTCACAGCGGGAACATCTTTTGTTGTAAACATGCTTTTAATTGTCTTGAAATCTGAATTTCTTTCATTGGGTTTTAGGATTTCTATTTTACTTGCTCTTGTATCAGGTTTCAATTTTTTATTCTTGATCGAGTTTGGCACATATTAAGATCTCGTATGGTTTACTTTTTAATAAACTAATACTGCTGAAGTTCTCTAGTCAGAAGAAGGTGGTGGTCACTCATCAGAAAGATTGAGGTTTCAAGGTCATCACCGATGCTAGCCAACATGCAATTAGAGTTAGTAGACCAATATTTTGACATTATTATTTCTAATGATGCTTGGCACAAAGAAGTTCACAATCCTTCCAAATAAAAATTGTTTCCTCTTAGCACAGAAAGTTCACTATCCTCCTAAAATACCAAGCTTTCCACTTATCACAGATCACCACAAGGGTGGAATTTTTCTGACTGGAAAAGCAAAAGTTCTATGCTTTTTGGATGGAAAATAAAGGACAATTAATAACAGATGCACTAAAGATGCCTGACTTTGTGGTCCTACATTTTCCAACGAGGAGTTCATGAAGTCATGTAAATTTTATATGATAGGTTGCTATGCAAGGTAGCATTTGAATGATGGTCCTTGTCTGCACCACCAATCGTGACATTAAATATTTGAATAAGGCAATATGTAGATATTGAAGGGAGTCAAACGTCATAACTCTTTTCGTCTTTTCAAAGATTGTTGGCAACTGCTACCATCGCTTTTCTTGTTCTTATTAAGCATTTAGTTGTCTCTCTTAATTTTTCGCCCTATCTTTTCCCTTCAACAGTTGACTGTTTTTTTTCTTTTGTCTTAAGCATTCTTTGCTTGAGGTTTTCAGCATATATATGCTTTGAATTGTGAAATCTTTGCATGACATGGTCATTGTGTATGCTCTCTTTTTTGTCTTAGATCCTCAAAAAGGTGAGCGGATTCTAGACATGTGTGCAGCTCCAGGAGGGAAAACAACTGCAATTGCTATACTTATGAAGGACGAAGGGGAGGTCATTGCAGCAGATAGATCTCATAATAAGGTGCAAATTTTAAGCTAAATGAATTATTTGGTTATCTTCTACTTTTTTATATGTAACTTGTATGGTGCTAGGTTTGCTTGATTAGCTGTTGATGTTGTAAACAAATGACTCATGCTGTTTTCTTACAAAAGAAGATGCATAAATTTTATACTCTTTGTTGGGTTTTATCGGTTACCTAGGCATGTTAGTATGTGCTTACATTTCTGAGACTTAAAGCAGTGTTTTAAAAATCAAAACGGACCAGCTGAAAGCAGTGTTTTAAAAATCAAACTTGACCAGGCAGTCAACTGATTGATACAATTGGGAACTGGTGGCCTTTTGGTATGGAATGCACTAGTTAACCAGATGATGTTGAATCAGTCAAAAACTAGTCAACTTTCCAATTAAATTAGATTTGACCTGGTTAAATTGAATTGAACAAGTTTTTACTTTTCATAATTGTTTAATGCTTTAAAAATTTCTCGTTAATGGTGGGATTTGATCTTTGACCTCTTGGATCCTTATAATTTCTTAACCACAAAGTAGAATGCATTTTTTCTTGTGTCTTCATCATATCTAATACTTATTCAATAACAAACAGACATTTTCAACTGTAACTTTTGGTTTTAACTGGACCCGCAGGCGACCTGTTGAACTGGGAGTTGGCCCCTTCCATAGTTCAGTGGGTGTTTTGGATATTAAATCATTGCCTTAAAGCTAAGAATTAATCATCCTCTAAAAAAGTCATTGTAGTTACACTATTTCTTAAAAAGTGGCTTAGAATTTTTCTGCTTGGTATTGTGGCTGTTAATTTTCGAAATGCCTATAGTTTATACTTTTTCTTGCGGAGACTGATAGTCGATGTCATGGGAGTAGATTGGTGAGCTTCTGCAAGCCAGACACTAGAAGGGTGATTAATATTTGTCTGGTGAGACCTACTGTCATGGTTAAATCAGTCAGTGTAGAAGTGAGATCTTATCTCTCTAGACAGAAAAGAGTTTTATGGAGAATTTTGTGCTTGGTCAAAAGAGAAGAAGGTTGCTTTATTTATAGTTGAGGATGAGGGTTTGTCAAGGTGGATGGGGGACATAAAGGAGGCTCAAGGAAAGTGCCTTGTATCAGAAAGTACTGGCTTAAGTACATAAAGGCTGGTTTAATGTAACAGTATGGAAGAAATTTTTTTTTTCCAGTCCTGTGCACTGTACCAAAGATCTGTACTTTGGCCAGTTGAGATCTTGAGATTTTGGGGCATGTTTCCACTTGATCTTTGGCCTTTGGTTATTATATCTCTTGTCTTCTTAAGGAAAAATGATATTCAGAGCTTGGTTTCCTTGTCATCCTTTCTTAATGACTACTGCAAAATGTGAATTTGGCCCCTGCTTTATTGCTTATGCCTGGTTTTTGCCACGCTTCAAGATGATGACATGTTCTTACCATAGATTGGAGGTTGCGTGGAATGAACCATGATCTTTGTGGCTTTGACTGACCTTTGAATAAAGCTGTAGTATGGACCTCGGGGGCAAAGCATAGGGCTTGTGACAAAAAGGAATTATCTGCCACACAGTCACATCAGACCTGCCTTTACGTGCTAGAGTTAGTACTTTCTGACGGAAAGTGTGTCCTCAACCCTTTGTCTAGCATGGAGTGCACCCACCACCCCCACTTTCCCATCCTCAAGTATAAAAATAGTATCTTTTTTCTCTTTTCCCCAAGCATTTATTTTGCAAAAAAGTCCTTTCTTTCAGAGAGAGTTAACCTCTCAATGGAAAAGTCCCTAACGGACAAACACTAGCCAACTTTCTAGTGTTTGTCTTTTAGGTCCCACTGGTCAACTCATCTGACATTTGACTTTCAGTCCCCTTGAGAAAAATGCATATTTAGGGCTTTTGAATGGTAATTATCAGTTAATTTCACTTAGGCATATGATATACTTGCTGAGTTTCCATAGTTGTAATAATTGAATGTATAAGAATATTTGGTCTAGAAGTACAAATTACATTACATAAAAAGTCGACACCTTTATTTATCATTACTTGATTTCTATTAAAATTTTTCTTCTTTAATAAACTGTTGGGATATTTGAATCTGGAATCTGTAATTTCTTTGTTTTGAGGACTTAAATTTCTTTATTTATAGGTGATGGATATTCAGAAATTGGCTGCTGAGATGGGTTTGACTTGTATAACAACGTATAAACTAGATGCTCTCAAAGCTGTTTGTAAAAGAAATGGGTCAAGTGATATGACCACTTTATGCTGTAACAATGATATAGTGATTCAAAAGTCTGACTCGATGCCCCTTGAGAATGGAGGGTCATCTACTTATATTGTAGGCTCAAATGCTGGTACGACTTGCAAGGAGAATGGTAGGTAAATTCTGTCAATTGTTCATGACAACAATTTGTTCTGTTTTTCGCCTTTTTTTTGTGTTTTTTAATTCTGTTGGGGTGCGGAAGTGAAGGGGGGGAAATGTGTAATTTCCTAACATTATCTTCAAAGAATAGAACGTTCTTGAGATAATTAGAGTCATGTAAGGACTGCCTATCTCAATTTAAGTGGGTGGACGTAGTATTACTTATTCAGGTTTAAGACTTTTTATTTTACTCCTATATTTGGATCCATCTAAAGGGCAACTGAGCCTTGTGTTTGTGTATGAGAGACTTTATTTGAGAGAATGGCAACTGCTAAAATGGTGTTGGGCCCTTGGGTGTCAGCTTTTTTACGTCCTTCATGATGAGATTCTCTCTTCTGTCCGTGACCAAGGCAAAAGCTGAACCACTAGTTTGATTATCTTGTGATTATTGCTTTCTTTTCTGTTTGATTCTTGATAATTATGATCTCATATTTTTCATTCAGCATGCCAATCTCTGCATCACTTCTACTGATATTCTGAGTAGCAGCAAATTTAGTGCCTGTTTGCCTCGGCTTTTTTTTTTTGGCTTAAAATCTATTGTGAAGCTCTTATTGGGGAAAAAAAAAAGGAGCTTTAAAAATTAAGTTAAAGCTGTTTGGTAATTTAACTTTTATAAGTTTTTATCTTTTTAAAGATGTTGGGGTTACATTTAATCAATGAGGATATTTTTGGAACAAAAATGAAAATTGTGTAAAAGGCTTGTGTGTTTTGAAAATAGAGAAAAGAAAACTCTTATTTCTAGCTTTTCCTGAACCTCTTTTTTCTCCATTTTGTTTATTAAAAATAAGCTGGCTTTTTTATGAGAGGTTCTCAAAAGAATCTATTAGCCCGGCTTTTGGTTTCGAGAAACTTTTACGCCAAAAATAAGTTGTGCCTCACAGGCACTTAATATTTTAGATCTAGAAATGAAGTTAGTGGTGATAATTTCCTTACTCTGTTATCGGTGAGATAGCTAACGTGCCTACATGCTCTAGGATGGATGACAGGTATAAAATTATAATTCAAGTTTCTACAGTAAACACATGTCAATTTTCAACTCAGGCCATTTTTGCATCTATGTGAAACGTGATTGCTGTACTTGCCTAATGTGCTATGCATGCTTATTTAGGCTTAAATGGAATTATTTGAAAAGATAATGAAATCAAACATGCAAGACTTCTCTCTTGCTAAGAATTATAAACTTGAGTTTTTGTGTGTTTTTTATATCTTCCGAATTTGTTTTCGTCATTATATCATGCTTCCTCTACCATTTTTTTTTTTTTTTTGGCATGAGTAAAAGGCTTAGAGTTACATTTTTTTCTCTGATTCTCCATATTTTAGTTAGCAATGAAAAAGTGAATGAGAGAACTTACGTTAGCAAAGCTGACATTAGGAAGAACATGCGAAGAATGAGGAATGGCCCAGGGAGAAATCAAAGTCTGGGTGGTAGAGTTGAGAATTCGAAAGGCTTCCTTCCTAACAGCTTTGATCGTGTCCTTCTTGATGCTCCTTGTTCTGCTCTTGGTTTGCGACCTCGGCTATTTGCTGGAGAGGTAGGGAATTCTGTTTATGCTGGTTACAAATTGAAACTTGTTCTTTTTCCTGTTTATTTTGCTGCATTCTAAATTCTGTCCATTCCCATGCATAGTATCACTAGAGTGATGAAATCTATGTCCGTGATCTAACTGCATTCTAAATTTTGTTCATTTGCATGCATAGTATCAGTAGAATGATGGGTATCTATGTCCTTAATCTTTTTTCATTCTAAATTCTGCCCATTCACATGCATAGTAGAATGATGGATATCTATGTCCTTAACTCAAGAAATGATTTATCCTGTCTTAGAAGACCTGGACTGCAAATGAATAAAATAAAACACAATATATATATTTTGCATGTGTACGCTGTACAAATGTTCCCTTTTAGGGGATTGATTTATGTGAACTATACTGTTATTGGCCTGTTGTTTGTTGTAATTTAGAATGTTCTTATGTTTTTCAGTAATGTTCATGTCATTACTGCTTTACAATTTTCTTATTTACCTTTTAACCTTTAAAGCAGAATGCTAAAATATTCCTCATGGTTTGCTTAGTTTTAACGCAAGATATTTATTAAGTAGGTGAACTTTACTCCAATTGATTTTCCTCTAGAGTATCATGAGTAAACATTAGTTTCTGCTGTTTCATAAATTAAGCCGTATGATATTCCACTCGTCTTCTTCTACAAGGATTTTGCCTTTTGATTTATTGTTGTCTCTGTTTGTGTTTTCATTTATTCATTTATTTGTTGGGGTTGGTACAAACATACATGCACCCTTAAGGTGAGATTTGCAAGTTCAGAAGGAGATGATGATTGCAGATAATTCAATAAAGTGTGATGCACAAGACAAACTTGTTTTCTCAGTTTTGATCATGTAAAAGTTAAATAATATGCATTAGTTTTAGTTTTTCTATTTAATCTTTTTAATTTGTTTTGACCTAATAGACAGAAATGAAAAACCTTTTACTGAATCAGATGAAATTGTTTTAGCTTTTTTTTTTTCCCTGGCATACAGGAAACTGTAGAGACATTAAGAAACCATGGAAAATATCAGAGGAGAATGTTTGATCAGGCTGTTCAGTTAGTTCGCCCTGGTGGAGTGCTCGTGTACTCAACGTTAGTTTGCTTTGTTTTGGCAATTTTATATTTATTTTTATGAATCATTAATCTAATGTTCTCTTAATAGACGATAAATGTATTACTTGTGCCACATAATACATTTCTAATTGGCTAGGTGTGTTGGTATATATACAAACGTGCATTAATACAATTTGCAGAGTGCTGACAATATTGCTAGTGACTTTAATAAATTTTTGAGGTAATTAGATGTTCTTTACTGGATCCTTATCTAGGATATTGATAGTAAAGTAGGGTACCTAACTTCCAAGTTTAGGTGCTTTTATTTGAGATTTGTACCGTTTGCACCTAATGCACTCTTGTTCTTTTGGAGTATGCATGCAGATTGAAACACATACCTTAGATAAAGTGTCTTTAAATTTTATTCATTTCTTTTTACAAAAAAAAAAAAAAAAGAAGAAGAAGAAGAAGAAAAAAGAGAGAGAGAGAGAGAGAGATGCATGTGCTTTTACAAGAATTAGGAAAGGTAATATTATTCATTCAAAATTTTTTTGTTGCAGATGCAAATGAAAGAAATTTAGAACTAGGGTTTGGCGTGGATTGTAGTTAATTATGATACCTTTATGTGCATTTTGCCTTTGTTCACTTAAACTGATTTCTCATGGTTTTTCTCTCTTGGTTCTTTCACATATTCTTAGATGTACAATCAATCCTGGTGAGAATGAAGCATTGGTCCGATATGCTTTGGATACGTATAAGTTCCTCTCTTTAGCTCCACAGGTTAGATGCGTCAAGTTTAACCTTACAAACGTACAAACATGTGCACGCATTAACATTTTGGCTTTTTCTTTTTCATTGATATATTATTTGCAAGCTGGGAAAACTCCAAACATTTCAATGGTTTTATAAGATTTACCGTTGCATTAAAGTAATCGTCTTATAAAAAAATTGGTATCAGTCATGGTCTATTTATTTTTGTGGGATGGTCAGTTTGTAATGAAAATGGAAACAATTTCTATAATTAAAGCTTTTGAATTAATTTAACTCGCTTATGATACTTTCCAGCATCCAAGAATTGGAGGACCTGGTCTTGTTGGTAGGTGTGAATTTCCAGATGGATATATTGAGTAAGTATTTCAACCCAATTTGCTTGCCATTTTGTACCTTCTCCAACAAGTGGACTGATACAGTTGTCTGGTGCATATCTGGACATTGGCATGGGGGAAATGATACTTTAAGGACCCTCCTAATTTATAGTTGTCTGGTGTTGGATGTATACTCGTGTCTGACATTCACATCCGAGTCCGAGTAACTTAGGTTGTCCATATATAAAAGTCCTTTATAAGTGGATTCCATGTGAAAGCATTGGATCATCACTCAGTGTTTCTGCTGAATTGTCTGAATTTCTTGTGTCTGAAGATACTTCTGCTGAATTTGATTTTAGACTTACATTGTTTTAACTAGTGCAATTGTCTTTGCTGATGTAATCTTGAATAGCCTGTTTCCTGGATAATGCTTCAAGTTTCTGAACCTAATGATTTTGATTTTCCATTCATTTCCTACGTAAGATATAAATAGGCAGCTCAAATTTTCATGGTAGTCTACTTTTTGATTAAGCATGAACATTCGAGTTTAGAATGAAGATTGGGAATGTATTAACGAACGTTGGGGATAAGGGCATAGCAGTCCATCGTGTTGTAATTGGGGGTAGAAATTTATCTATTCAACCATTCATCGTTAATGAATCCAGAATATGAGGATGTAGTTGATATTCTATTTCCTGTTTGTTTCGCAGCTTAATGACATGTTTAACTATTGTCGATTATCCTTTTTTTTCCCTAAACAACAATTATTTGGCGACCGTGATTTATACAGAGAGTGGCTAAGACCTGGAGAGGAAGAATTGGTTCAGAGGTTTGATCCCTCATCACCACTTGATACAATTGGGTTTTTCATAGCCAAGTTTGCTGTTGGCTCCAAAGATTAGCTGAGTTGCAAGGTAAAGGTGTTAAATCATTTGACCTGATTATAAGTGTTGCAATGGTGTCTTTTGGTGTTTTAGTGTATTTTAATGTGCAGAGGGAGACCTCAATTTGATATGGAAGAATGAATCAATGGTCAGAGCACTCTGTGAATTGGATTTAAGATTTGGGGTTTAACTCAAAGAAATTTATCTCATGAATTAATTATTTTTGATGAAGAAAGAAAACTATAAGATCCAGGAGTCATTTTAGTTTGCGGATTTTGTAGCAGTCCCATTGGAGGAAAGTAGGTTTTCTTGAAACAGATTTTGTTACTGAAATTGCAGGTTTGTTCTACTTCTCTTCAGAAGAGTTTCCTTATTGTTAGTTTTGTTTAAAAGTTAGATTTGCTAATTTCGAATATGCCACAATTAATTATACGATGTCATCAAAACATGAATAAACACGATATAAAAAATAATAC
>JAQSVH010000003.1:11182964-11194705 GCA_029448705.1 Adansonia digitata
ATACGGTCGTCCCAGTATAACTGTACGAACTAATTTTAAGATAAAATAAAATAATAAAAATAATTGATTTTTTGATTTTTTTATACTTATCTGTACTGCTGGCAGCAGCCTGTACTGATCAACACTGATTAGTACAGTACACATCAGCCCATATCCGTTGGAACAAGATTATGAATATTTTTAGTTTTAAATCAATTTCTAATTTTGTTGCTTTGATTTTTTTTAATTACCTCTAAGAGTAAAATATATTCATTAAATTAAATTATTAAAGTTGATTAATAGTAATTTATTATATGATTTTTAAATATTTTTATATTTGTTTATTTAATGTTTAATAATTTTAAATATTAAATATTTATAATTTTAAAATTTATATTAATATATAAAAATAGACGTAATTGAGATATATTTGCTTTTATATATAATATATTATTAAAAAAATTTAAAAATATTAATAAATTTAAAATAATATATTAAAATTATCGATATTTATATATATTAAAATCATAATAAAAATAATATGATCTTATTTTTTTTATAAATAAAATCATAATTTGAAAATTAAATAAAAATAATTATAACTACCGCTAGGACTTGAACTGCTGACTGAGCTACTGTACCCTTCGCCGTTTATGCGATAAATTATTTTCAAAAAAAAAACCAGCACTGATGTACATTGATTTTCAATCGAGGTCAACAAGATCAAAAGTGACGATAATATTAATAATCATAATACAAATATAATAAAAATTAATTAAAATATAATATAATATATAAAATAAAATAAATATATAAATATTTTAAAAATTATATAATAAAAATTATGGATATATTAAATTTGATATAATTATAAAATTTTTAAATATAATTATAAAATAATAAAATATATAAATATAATATAAAAGCGAATGACGTAGCACTCTTCAGATACAGGTTCTTATTGGTAAATGTAGGGACTTGGACTTTTCTTCAATTATTCGACTTTTTGTTTACCAATGAATGATTGACATGAAGATAATAACGTCCAAATTGAAGGGGTATCATCCTTGTGAAGACCAAGTCAATATTTAAAGCAAAAAGCAAAAAGTAGGCAATCATTTGGTGTGTATATATATATATATATGTGCTATATGAATGCAATTGCTAAAACGCATCCAACAAAACAAAATCAATATAAAATAATTTAATAACAATAAGATTAAGATTAAGCTTGTGACAACACAGTTTTTTTACTTATATTATTATAATAATTAATTTTATTATCACATGCATTATATGTAATTTTAAGTAGTTAATGTTTTTAATTTATTAAATTTTATATATTTAATTTTTTTAATTTATTAAATAATATATTTTTCTTCATGCAATTAATGTAGCCATCGTTAAAATTGTTGAACATAATTGAAATATACTAATTATTTTAATAATTCAAACACTATAATAATATTAACCTCCACACTTATATAAAGTTAAAAAAATGAACTATGGTAGATCAATACTTTTCACTAAAAAAAATATATAGTTTATTAACTAATCTAAATGAAGAAAGCTTGTCAGTTGTCACCGCTCACCACCATAAAATTGTCTAATTAATTTGAAATTAAAAAAAAAAAATCCCAATGCCTACGTATTTGGAAGTATTTCAGTAGCACAATACCAACATGTTGTTAAATAATTTTTTATTTGTGAAGAAAGAAAGTTAAAGAATAATTCAGATTAAAAGGATACACCAAAGGTTCAAATTAAAGTGGAAGAATAGCAATCAAGATTAAAACAATTTCTTTTAAGATGATTGTTCTAATATCCTATAGAGTCTAATTTGAATTGTAAACAAAGTATACATGATACATTTTGGAAACTGCCAAAAAAAAATCAAATCAAATATTTATATTTGGCTTCCTAAAAATATTTAATTTTAAAATGAATATAAAAATAATCCATAATAGATTAAAAGATGTATTAAAAAATCCAACTTCATAAAAAAAAAGTCCAATTAATTTAAATTTAAAAAACAATTCCAACAAAGTTCCAAAAAATGTTTTGAAATAATAAATTAATTGATAATGATTTAAAGAAAATTTTAATGAATAGTCAAAAGTCTACGCGATGAAAATTTTAAATTTATTAAATTTGCAATATACCAAAATTTGTTCAAATCAAAACAAATCTAATAAAAAAATAAGAAATAAAAAATTGTATAGAACAACTTATGATCGTGAATGAGCAACCAAAACATTATAAGAAAAACAAAATGCAAGAAACCATATTCAAAAATAAAAATTAATGGTTAATAAAGTGTTATTTACTATTTATTGTTTTATACAAATAATAACTAAAATATTTATTTTATAGTGAGAATTTTTGTTTGAAATGGTAAAGCAACCTATTATATTTTTATACATATAATATACGCAAATGATTAAATTTAAAGAAATAAAATTATCATTATCTTATTTTGATCAAATATTTGGATAAAATTTTTAAAATATAAAATTTCAATCTTATAATATATAACATTATAAAAAATTATTATTGTAAGGGTTATTAAATAATATTATAAACAATAATGGATATTATCATAAGTTCAAAAATTTCTTCGCATTCCTGCTTTTATATGTATTTTAGACATATAATAATGACTTGTATGAAATGGGATGATAAACATAGCATTATAAGATTATGTCTAAGGCTTAAGTTGCCTAAAATGAGCCAAGATTTTTCGATCAACAAGGAAAATGATAAGATAGAAAAATAAAAACTTGAAGCTTGGTTCAGTCATGAGTTTTGCTAAGGCAAAAAGGTGTTGAAAGTGGAGAGGACTGATGTTCATAGATATCATTATTGCAATTAGAAAAAGGAGTGCTCCAATTAACATATGAGCATTACATTTGTTCAAGTCCAAGGAGGCTATTAAGAAACTTGATCTCAAAGTTGAAGGGATAATAGAGTGGATTAAGACAGTCAAACTAAAAGAGGTCTCAACCATGAGTGTGGCAAAGGAGTAGACCTACAACTTAGAGACTAAAAAAAGAAAAAAAACCATTAAGATAATACCATTTGATGATTATGATTTTGTACTTACGTTAAATTTCCTTGATCAGATTGATGCATTCTTTATTCTTTTTACCGATTACATATATACTTAGGATGCCTATTATCAATGGATTGTGCTAACAAATTGAGAGACGGATGTTAAAGCCAAGGTGTTATCTGCAATCTAGCTTGCCAAGGGTGTACATAGAGATGAAATCACAAACTTAGCAGCTTTAAAATTTGATGACTCTAGAACCCATGGAAGTGGCCTGTTTGGAGTGTTAGAAGTGCTGCACTCTTTTAATGATATGATGCTTACATAGTTATGAAAGAGGTTACTACCCAAGAAAAAGATGGATCACAAGATTGAGCTAATGCTTAATGCCAAACCCCCAGCCAAGGCCCTACACTAAATATCATTGCTAGAGTTAAATGAGTTGAAAAGACAGTTGAAAGAACTTTTAGATGCTGGGTACATTAGGCCATAAAAGCCTCGTATAGTACACCAATGTTGTTTTAGTGAAAGCATGATGGGTTCTTAAGGTTTTGCATAGACTATAAGGCACTTAACCTAACCTATTCATCGCAAACTTGTATAATTAGCTAGGAGATGCGAGATGGTTTACCAAGCTAGATTTGCAATTGGGGTATTATCAAGTAAGGATAGCCAATGAAGATGAGCTAAGACAGCGTGTGTAACGTGCTATGGCTTGTATAAGTTCCTTGTGATGCCCTTTAGCCTGACTAATGCTTTAGTGACATTTTACACCCTAATAAACAAAATACTTCAACCTTTCCTAGATCATTTTGTAGTTGTTTACCTTAATGATATTGTGGTCTACAGTAAATCGCTTGAGGATCATATAGGGCACTCATAAAGGTGCTTCAAGTCTTATGCCAAAATGAACTCTACGTGAAATAGGAGAAATGCCCATTTTCCCAATGCGAGGTGTCATTCCTATGCCACATTATGGGAGGTGGTAAGATATGGATGGATGGCAGCAAGTTTCAGGCCATATATGATTAGGAGCCACCAACCAAGGTAATGGAGTTACGATCATTTTTGGGTTTTAAACTACTAGGCAACTTGTCAATGGCTACTCCAATATCACCACGCCATTAAAAGACTTATTTAAGAAGGAGAAAGTATGGAATTAGAGCCTTTAGTGCTAACATGCCTTTGATCAGTTGATGCATGACATGATGGAAGAACCTGTACTTACCTTGTCGGATCATACTAAATCGTATGAGGTTTATACAGATGCATCAAACTTTGTGATTGGAGGAGTGCTATGACATTCGAGAGTTAAAAGCTCAATGAAACTGAGAGGCGATATATGATCCAAGAAAAACAGATGATTGCAATGGTACATTGCTTACGCACAAAAAGACATTACTTGTTAAGGTTCATATTCATTTTGATAATATTGCAAACAATTATTTTTAACCCAATAAAAGTTATCCCTTGAACAGGCACATTGGCGGGTTTTCCTAGCAAAGTTTAATTTTAACATAGAGTACAAGCCAATGAAAACTAATGCAGTGACTGATGCGCTAAGCTGAAAAGTAGATCTTGCAGCCATTAGTCACCTTGAAGGTTCACCGCTAGAATGCATCAAAGAAGGGTTACCCCAATATCCCACAGCCAAAACCTGGATGGAGAATACCAAAGAAGGAAAGAACATATAGTTTTTGGTTAAGATTTGTTCTACACCAAAGGACACTGCTTTTATATGCCTCAGTATAGGAAGTTGAGCAATGAGATCATGTAGAAAAGCCATGATTTGAGATAGGCCGGCCATCGAGGATTACGTCATAGTTTAACACTTTTGAAAGACCATTAATATTGGTCATAGAGAGGCAATGATGTTAATGCTTATGTGAAAACTTATTTTGTGTGCTAACAAGATAAGGTTGAGTTAAAGACACTAGCTGGACTATTGCAAACATTACCCATACTGGAGTGGCCATAGGAAAGCGTTCCTATGGATTTGATAGTTGAACTGCACAAGATGGATGTGTTTAGAAGCATTACGGTAGTGGTGATAGAATTTTCAAGTATGGGACTTTCATTCTAGCGACCAAAGAGTACCTAATAAAGTAGCCTAATTATTCCTAAAAGATATTGTGAAGTACTAAGGAGTACCACAGACCATTGTTAGTGATCAGGATGGGTGATTTACAATATGGTTTTAGATAGAGTTGTTCAATATATTAGCGTCAAACTTGAACTTTTCCTCTAGTGTACATCCTTAAATAGATGATCGAGAGAATGATTACTTTATTAGAGGTATATCTAGGAACGATGTGAGTGCCATATAGCGTAACTAGCCAAATTTGTTGGATGTGGCCCAATTTTCATATAACTTACGGTGGAGTAAAGCCATAAGCCAAAGTCCATTCGAGATAATGAAAGGGCAGTAACCTATCACACCTAACGCTATTGTAATAGGTTGCACCGGACCGAATCTAGCAATATACAAGTTTGCAAAAGAGTGGCTAGAGCAAACTATTGGAAAAACAAAATAGATTACATAGCAAAATTTTTAAAATTTTTAAAATAGATCGTACAAGATCATGTTGTCATATACAATAAAATGCCATAATCAAGTACTTGAGTTATAGATCTGTAAATGCCATCCAAGAAAGCAAATCTATGTGAAAGCTTCAACGAACTTGCTTTTTCCACTATTCTTAAATTCTTGGATAATAGAGTGTGGGGGCACTCTTTGTCTCAATCAAGAACAGATTCATATGGCTTGATTCTTTTTCAAGATCACCTTGTGCCAATAAGTATGGAATCACAAGATGTTATGATAAAAAACCCTAGGGGTGGCACAATGGTCTATCCTAAACCTTATGTTGTTGCCTTTTATTTATATCAGGTAACAAGGTGGCCTTATTTTTAATCGAATTAAAATATTATTTTCTCACCTCCTTAAAACCTTAATGAGGGACTAATCCAAGTGTGGGTATAAGCCTCAAATTCGGCCAAGCTTTAATGTATCCATACATTATCTTAGCCCAATATATTTGAAAGAGTTTAAGCTGTTTAATCTGAATAATTAATTTAATTTTGATTAAACCATTAATTTTATTTAACCCAATAATTTTTGATAATTTTAATACTAATTTGAAATAAAATCATGGCAATTTTATTCGAATAGAACAATTATGTATAGTTATCAAAATAAAATTAACTATAATAAAATAATTAATTTAATCATAAATTAAAAAAATAAATAAAATAATTTTTCTTAATTTATTTAGAATATTATTCATATTTAATTCATAAATAAATATTAAAACAAGACTTTATAGATATTAAATTAATTATATAAATAATTAATTTTTTCATATCTATTTAATTTAAATTAATTCCTATATTTATTAAAAGATAAATATAATTAATTTAAATTACTAATTCTTGTCTTAAATAAACATTTAATCAAATTAAATATATATTCTAAATAAATAATATCAAAAACATTTTTCATTGTTTACTAAAGAAAACGCCTACACCTCTAAAAGAAGTATCCAATGCACCACTTCACCATGTTAAGAATCATTTGACCTCAGATATTTTGATTAATAACCATCCGTTAAGGAATTATTTTGAGTTAGTGGAGAGACCAATTGGACATATATAATTAGGCTTTAATAATCTATGTATTAATTATTTTATGCGGAATAAATAATCATATAATTATTAACCTCAGAGTCATACCATTAAAAACCTAAAACTGCACTACCAATTATATGTCGTATTACTTAAGCCTTGTAAATACTTCTTAGTCAATACCCTTGTCATCTGTGTAATACGCTTATATGATATTCGTGATAAACTTAAGGTTAAAGTCTGTTTTACCTACTTGATCACTTTATCTTAAAGTTTTGTTATACTCTCTATGTGAAAATGATTATTCACCATATGTGAACAATTTATCATTTGATAAACAAATGATCTACATTTTCACTATTTTGTATAATGCCTTTTAAGATGATAACCTTTACTCTTTATAGGAGCTATGATTCTATATGTATAAGTAAAGCTCGCATCAACTATAAGTTATATATCCAACGAATTGGTCTACTAGCTTATTACTTCGAGACATTTTAGCCTTTGGAATGACAAAGCATACAAGTTATACACATGGAGTCAATTACTTACATAAGATTTAGGTAATTATACAGTGAACATTAAAAGTGACTTAATCCAAGGAAACAAACTTGTTAATGGATTAATTAAACTTTGGTCTAGTCCGATATATCACCACCTCTAAACAATATACCTATGCGCCTACTTAGGAGTCAGCCTACTTCAGATGGCCAAGGCAAGCCATCTCCTCAATTGGATTTAGACAACATAATAGTCTTAGCATGAGTTAATTGTTCATATTAACTCCATAGACTATGGACTATGAATTTATATTGCTTAATTTAGAATGTTATCTTCTAATATATAAAGTCTATTATATGCAATATTTTAACAGTACAAACACAAGTAATCAATGAGCCATATTTGCATACATTTACTTTAACATGTAAATCAAATGCAGACATAAAAGCAATGATATAATGAAAACTTAAATATATATAAATAATCAGTTTAAAACTGATGAAATACATCATAATGTCTTTCATCCTTAGGGATTCTTAACACAGACTGACTTAGCCAAGTCTTGTTTACACAAGGCAGGTAAATTTATGATGAAATGGGCATATCAGAAACATAGGGATGAGTAGTTTTAGGTTGGAAATTTTGTCTTTAAAGTTGGTGTTATGCAACCTAGGCATGTGTTACAGGCTTGTGCAGAGATATGAGGGTCCTTTCAGAGTTTTGAAACAAGTAAGCAAAGTGGCTTACAAACTTGAGTTGTTGGCAAAACTCGAGGTACACCCTATTTTCTATGTTAACATGCTCAAGCCATTTCATTAGGATCAAGAGGATCCAAACTAAGGTAAGCCATAATGCACACTAGTAGAAGTGAAAGGCTCTTATGATAGAGATGTACAATTTATTCTTACAGATCGAGTGGTACAACAAAAGAGTCATAGGCCAAAGCATAAGTATTTTGGTAAATAAGACTACCCGATAGTGAGGCAAGTTGAGAACCAGCCAAGGCATTATGACAGTTCCAGGGTAAAACTGAGTAGTTTCATTCAAAGGATATGATGAGGGCATTGCTAGAATAGGTGAGGGAGAATGTCATAAACTACACTAATCAACCCACACCCAATGACACAAATTACATGAAGCAACTTGGCCTACTAAAATAGGCCTACTACTTGAATAATTCTGAATGGCCAAATCTATTTGGAGTTTCTAAAATCTTAGAGATTCAGTCAAATATAACTACTTCAACTTATATAGGATTCGATAAAGATAAAGTTGACAGCATTTAAACTTATCTAGGATTCTAGATATTGCAAATAAGTGTAATCTTATCTATCCATTATATTTAATCTAAGGCATTGATGTATGAGAAATTTAACTACAAAAAGAGGCTTCCCTACCCTCATTTGTATTATTAAACACTTGGGTAATACATTGAGCATTTCTCTCAATTCTCTTGGTGTTCTATTTTTTTGCTTAGCCTTAGTAAGCTTTTTAGCTCTAGTGCCTTAAGGAATTTCAAATTCCCTTTTTTGAGAGTTTTTAGGTTGACTTACATATACAAGTAAGCGATTTTCAAGCTTAAGGCTACACGGTTTGCTTATTAAAGTCCAGGTTGGTGACATAAGCTTGTGCTGCGAATTTAAGAATACAATGAAAATAAAAAAAGCAAGCTAATTACTCTACAACGATGTCTATACCTTTGATTATTTATTAGATTACACTAACTATTATATCCTTAATTAAAAATTTTATTATTAAACTAAGATATTGGCTTTTTTTTATTTCCTTATTAAAATTGAAGTTTTTATTTATTAAAGTAAAATTTTCTTAATTGATCATTTTCTTATAAATTTAAATATTAACTAATTATTATCAATTTATTTTTTAACCTAAGATTTGGTTTATAAAATATGAATTTAGTTATTTTTATTCATACCTAATTAGTTGCATGAGTTTAAATCAAAGACTTTAATTCTTTCAAAAACAAATGAAAAAAGAAAGATCCTTTTTTCTTTCTTTCTTTTTTTTTTTTTTTTGCAATTAAGCATTTTTCTAAAGGTTGTAGACATGACGATCATGAAAACAAAGTAAAAGTTTGTTGAGAAAAGAAAATTAAGTAATATTTTATAGGGTAAACTACATCGTAGTCACTCAACTATTGGTGCACTTTCGTTTTGTTCAATGAAGTTTCAAAATTTTTAAAAAGGCAACTACCATTATGAAAATGTTTTACTTTGGTCACCCAACTATTAAAGAATAATGGCAAGATGATGTAGTGATACCATATCATTGTCAGAAGTTACGTGGCATTGCCACATCATCTAACATACTATATGGCATTATGAATTTTTAGAGAAAAATAAGTTTTATAAGAAATTTTAAAAATAAATTATAGTTTTGATCATTTATCTATTTAAAAATTTCTATTTTAGTCACTTAATTTTGAAAATTTCATAATTTGGTCACTCACAATAAATTTATATTACTTTTGATCCCTTTTTTTAAACAAATTTATTTTCTTTATGTTTAATTAAAAATTAAAACTTGTAGTAAATTTCTTTATTTTTGTATTTTCACTTCTATATTAATAACAAGGATCCAAACACAAGTAGGATAGCGAAATAATGACCATAATTTTGGGCTAGCAACGCTTGTCACCACCGCTATTGAAGAAAACAATTATGAATTTAGATCGCAACAAGAACAGCAGATAAACTCGATGTAACAATGAATAGCAATAATAACGATCGTTACTGCCACTATTCTCATTTCAAAGTAGTTTTATTATTTAAAAAAATAAACCCATTTTTTGACCCAAAAATGACAGAATCATCTAAACATAAAAAACCATAAAAAGAAGAGAAGTGATTTTTTAATGGGTTTTAGGGATCCCGGATTAGTGAAAAGAAAGGTAAGGGAAAGGCAGAAACATATCGAAAAAAAAGGTTACATAGAGCGGTAGAAGGGGAGGTTTTTAAGAGAAACTGTTTGCTAACTTGTTAAATATAGGAAGAACCAAGCATTTTTCGAGAAATCTAATCTAATAGAAAATTTAAAAGCCAAAGAAAAAGTATTAGCCTAAAAAAGATGCTAATAAGCAGTGGTAGGTAGCTGTTGACAATAGAGGATGGTAGAAGACATAGTGGGTCAATGACTAAAACTGGGAGTTTGGTTAATGATGAAGAAGGCTTAGATTTAGAGAGATATTGGTGGAATAAACAATGAAAAAGCATTTAAAAGTTTTTACTTTACATCCAAAATAGAGTAAACTATATTGGTAATCATTGAATTTTTATCATATTACATAAAAATGTAAATTTATTGTGAGTGAACAAATTATGAAATTTTCAATATTGAGACACCAAAATAGAAATTCTCAAAAAGATAAATGATCAAAAGTGTGGTTTATTTTTTAAATTATTTTGAAAAATTTTCTCTAAAATTTCATAATGCCACATAAACAATGCCGAGTGGCATGTCAGATGATGTTGCGATGTCACGTGGCCTCTGAAAATGATGTGGCATCGCCACTTCATCTTGCCTTTACTCTTTAACTATTGGGTGACCAAGGTAAAATAGTTTTATAAGTTATGGCCTTTTTAAAAATTTTGAAACTTCGACAACTAAAACAAAAATACACCAATATTTGGGTGACTACTAGCCTAATTTACCCTATTTTATATTAAATTGGATTATTATATGTCATGATGGAACTTCAAACTCAAAATATAAATGTTGGATAATTTTATCATATACATAGTATTATCTATAATGAGTTTTAGTATCATCAATAAGTTTATCATATATAGAATTATCTGTCAAAGTGTTACCTTCAGGTTGAAAGCCCATCTCCACGTCTTTCCTTTCTCTTTACCATCGTGCTTTCTTATTTCATTTTTTAACAGCTTTATGGTTTTCATTGGTTGCTTATCTTTATTTCGACATTTTTAATTACACCTATTCCTCTTTTCGCTCTCATGATTATCTCTTAAGCTCGTCTTGTTTTCTTTACACATGTCGCCTTCACCAACCCTTCTCTTAGGACTCTAATCCTTCCAATCAACCATCATGTTTTTCTATAAGGGATGATATCTTCTGGATAGCTTTACCAT
Organism: Adansonia digitata; assembly: GCA_029448705.1. Lineage (NCBI taxonomy): Eukaryota > Viridiplantae > Streptophyta > Magnoliopsida > Malvales > Malvaceae > Adansonia > Adansonia digitata. The sequence goes on from JAQSVH010000003.1 coordinate 11,194,230, forward strand.
TTTTTCTCTTTGTTATTTGTCATTCATCCTAACATCACTACTTATTAACCACCTTTCTTGGAAAGTTCTACAAGCTAATCCAACTAGAACCTAATTCCAATCAATTTTCATCTTGTTTTATTATGGTAAGGAAATCAAACCCTTAGCCCGATGGATAAACAATCGCTAGTACCACTATTAAGAGTCAAGTATATATCCAATCTAGTCTACATGAAGAATCCATTTTGTTCTCTCCTTTCATCTTGTTCTTTTTTTGTCCACTGTAATTCATAAAATGGACCCTTTTCATGTTCATAATAATGGACTGAAAGTAGTAAAAGTCTTCTTCAAGGGATAAAGATGACAATAATTCATCCTCTTTGGGCATGCACCTTACCCCATAAGTTAAAACAAGGGCCAAGTGTAGGCCTATCATCTCTTTTCATACATAGAAACTTGAAATTAGCAAACTTTTCTAAGGAAATAATCTCATTGAT
>JAQSVH010000003.1:11194805-11208103 GCA_029448705.1 Adansonia digitata
TCAATAAGGCATGGTGACAAAGAGGGAAGGTTATCATGGTGGGCAGGGATGATAAATTCTATGTCTTTCATTTTGACAACATTCTCAATCTTTATTTTATCTAACAAGAGGGCTTATTGTCACTAAAGGGCGCCGTATTTATAACCAATGTGTGAAAACCAATCTAATGCTTCACTTAGTGAATCAACTTAGGCTCCTATTTGGGTCTAGATATAGGGATTATGTTGGTGTATGCCCTTGAAACAATTAGATTCGAACATGGGATACATAGTCAAATAACTATGTATATGTTACTAAGTTAAAGTAACATATGTTTTCCTTTATGTTAGTGATACAAACATTAATTAGATGAATTCCTTGAAACACAATGATCTTTTAAAGATACTAACAAGTTACGATGATGGGATCCTTATACATTAAAGCTGTGTTTCTAAAAACATTCCTAGTCATCCTATTGTTAAGACAGGGTATTAACAATGCTCAAAGACTAATACATGCTAAGCTTCTATGAATTGATGTAAGCAATTCTTTGATCTTATAAAAGTTAAAGTATGTGAGATACTTGGGGATAGCATATAGGTGATTGTTTTATGGAAACAAGCTCACTAGACATGGCTCAAATGAGAACTCCAGTTCCTATAAGTCATTCAAGTGTTTATGAAAGATGTTCTCATGTGCTAGTTGTGTATATTAGTCTTTAGACTTATGATACCAAGTTATCTTATATGTAAAGTATCATAGTTAGAGATCATCACGAATGGATCCACAATGGATAGGTACCAAAATAATGGGTGGTTTTGGGTATGATATGAAACATACTAAAGATAAATAAGTGATTTAGAGAAGATTCACCACTCCAAGTGATATTGGAGACATATCTCGAATGGTCTTTACTATTATTAATCGGATTAAAGTCTCTGGCCAAAGCATAATAAATTATGAGAAATAGTTTCTCATAGATTCATGATAATTAACCTTAAGTTGCAAGGTCTAAGATGGATAGAGGCTTGAGTAAACACTGCACCATATTCATCCTCAATGTAGGATATCTAGTGAAAAAAACCATAGTGCATTGATAGGCTGGTCAATGAAAGGTTCTAAAGAAATCACATTTCCTTTTATCAACAATCGGTAGTCATGATGATAGATCCCACTCTTGATCTATGAACATGATTAACAATATTAGTTATGTTCATTGCCAACATGTTGAAAACCTAATGGGTCACAAACAATAAGATAGAATTGTTGAATTAAATCTAGTATTTAATTAAGTTGACATAATTGAATAAAAGATAAATTGTGGATAACTTAATTGAGTAAGTTTAATTAAGAATGTTTAAGACATAATTTAGATTCATGGAATCTAATTCGATATATCTTAACATTATAAGAAAGTCTTATCAAGCAAAATGTCAAGTATAGACATAGTTTTAAGGAAAATATTAAATAAGCCAAATATTTGTATTTAAAAATTAAATATATTATTTGATAATTATTTAATATTATTCACATGAAGTAAAAATTGTTTTACTTAGGTTAGAAATTTAATTATGGATTAAATTATCTAACATGTGAATTATGGGTTTGGACCAAAAGCCCTAAATTAGAAGAGCAAGGGAGTTTAGTTGTGAACTACTCTAAGTTGGGCTTGATAATGGCGTTAACGCATGGCCTAGCCTTCATTAGTGTGCTATTAGGCTGCATGTTACTACTAAGGCCCAATCTTGGATAAGTTAATTAAAAATAGTTTTAATTGGGCTCTAAATAATACCAAAAGTGGTGCTATTTGTAAGGTTTATTTCTAATGGGTCCAGTTCACTCATCAAACATCTAAACCTAGTCTAAAAGGCCTATAAATATAACATTAAGTCAAGAATCATTCTTAATTGCATTGAAGGTAAAAAATCAAGCTTCTATCTTATTAGAATTTATCAGAATAAAAAATGTGATTTCTGGATTAGTTTCTTGCATCTGCACAAAACAACCATCTCCTTGAGAAGTTATCTTTCCTTTTTTTGCACCAAAGGTAGGGAATTGTTCTCGAATCTTTATTGATCCGAACCTATTCCAAATTATCTTTTGGTTTTGGCTTTAGAAGCCATCTGGCTAGCACTAGAGAACTATTAGGCCAAAAAAGGTTTCAATTACTGCCTGTTGGATTATCGTTAAAGGCAAGATACTTGTACTGTTTATAATTTTTAATTACAAGAAGCCTACTAATTCAGATTTGGGAATATTTCGAATCTACAAAACTTAAGATTATGATATCTTTGAGTTAGGTAATCTCTAGTTATATGGTTGATTAAATTTAGATTTAATTCAATTTTATTTACCACATGTAAAACTCTACCTAACAGATCCATAGGGAAGTTCAGCTTTATTAGCTCAAAGTAATGATTGAACCAAAAGGGGGTGAATTGGTTATTTTAAAAGTTTGACCACAAATTGACCTCTTATGAGAATTTGAAATAAAATGAAAGTAAAAAGGAGTTAAGGGTAAGAAAATCAATCAATCAATATATAAAGGTTGGATCCTTGAACTCGGAGCATATGTATTCTCTTTTTGGCACTTTTTTGCTAAGGTGATTCCCACAATTCACTAATAAAATTATTACCTTTGAGGCTAAAGTATAACCTTACAACTCTATTTTTTTAGGCTTAAATAGAATCTTTCAATCCTTTTAAGAATTCTACCTCAAATTCTTAAGCATTTTTCACTCAATCTTCTAATAACCCTTTGTGATATGAATGAAGTGTTTGCAAACAATTGAAACCTCTAATAGGTAGGTGTTTGCTAGAATTTGAGTACAAAATGGATGAGATCCAACATGAACTTAGAATAACTATAATTGCATAAAAAATGAAGAACTTGAAGATTTTGGGTTTCTAATGTTCAACATTTCATTAAACTAGGTATCTCCTACTTCTTCTACTTTTGGAATCCTCTATTTATAGCTTGAAACTAAATTATGGACATTGGGAATTGATTACATAAGTGGAAAGCCATTGTAGCTTTCATAAATGCTTATCTTCATTCTTTCCCATGGCACTGTATCGATACATGAAATAAAGTATTGATACTTTGCTTAAAAAGCTAGCCATTGTAGCTTAGTATATTGATACATTTTGAGATGTATGGATACATCATGACTTGTAACGATACAAATGAGGGTCTAAGGATTTCTTTCGCTACTACCAACAGATGTATTGTTACATTCATTCATTGCAATAATACATTCATGGAAAAAGCTTGTAAAAGAGTTTTTCTTTGCTTGAAAACCACTCAAACTTATTTCAAAATTATTCTAAGTATAAATATTCATTTCAAACATTATTTTGGCGAAAATAGGAGGCAAGAAAATTAATTTAGTATTTTTTGAAATATTTTTAATTTAATTCAAGGAAAAATACTAAGTTAGAAATAATGATATGTAACTTAATTTAGCTTAAGTTATTGTTATATCAAAACCAAGATTAACTCCAAGCTAATAAAGCTGACTATCTCTCTGTTTTTGATATAACAAAATTTAAGATAAATTTGGTTTGTTAAAAATCCCTCGAAAATATTAGAGATTTTCAATCTAAAGCACATTCTTAATAAAAGCATTGTTTTTAACAATTTTAAATTGAGAAAATAAATCTTTTTTAAAAATTTTAAAGCCACAACATTCAAAGTCCACAAAATTGTCCATAATTTTTAAAAATTAAGCTATAACATGTAAGCATGTAAAATTGTTTAATTATTTGCTCAATCAACATGTTATTTGGTTCCAACAACATTTATATTGTGTTCAAGAAAAAAACTGACAGCATTCAACATTTTTCAAGTTCACAACAATATTATCATCATATTCAACATTTATCAAGTTCATTATAATATCATCATCATATCAATAGATGCAAGAAACATATTTGGCAAATTTATAGCATTTCTCCTCTTTTTGTTATATCAAAACATAAAAAAGAGTAATTCAAAGCAATGGAGATAATTTAATCATAATATGCACAATCAAAGATAATTCATGGAGAATAAGGTGCTAAATATGTCCAACAAAATGATCAAAATATTTCCAACGAAATGTAAAGATTTTGAAAAACATGAAAAATAAAGTCCTAAAAACTTATTAGTGATCCTTAAACGAGTCTAATATGACTAAGCACCATCAGCCGAATGATCTTTAGTGGGTGGAGAAGTAGGTGAAGAAGTATGAGGAAAGGTAACCAAAAAGATATAAAACTACTTGGTCAATGCACAGTGACTATGCTCGAGATCAAAAAGTTGAGTGTCGACAGAATTAAGACATTGATCGAAGCACCACTTCCATGCATCAATCCAGCCAATGAGAGTATCAACCTGGCCCATAAATGTATCAAACATGGTGTGGGCATCCATAGGCATGGACAAAAATGATGCAGCAATTGATGGTGGAAAGGGTGTATCATGCTCCATAGCATCGCCTTTCCTATCATCAGGTTACGCTTTTAGTGGTTGTGATGTAGTTTACTTTTTAGATATTAAAGAGCCATTGACAATCTCATAGCCAATCTTAGCCATGGATTTGGATTTGAGGTAGCGAGGTTGCATAATCAGAATATTGGGATTACATGAACAGTCAATACCTTAAGCCTCGAAATAATGGCTTAAGTGCATGCCGTGAAGAATTACGCTCAAACCTTGGACATTTCAACTGATATCAAGAAAAACAAAATAAGCAAGGCTTGAAAGTTAACCAATCCAAACCATATGAAGCTGCCAATAGTCAAAGTCAGTGATCTTGGCATAGTGAGTGCAGAATAGGCGGAGAACACGAGTAATCATGAGGTGAAGATATCAATTATGAGAAAGAATGAGGGTGGCTTTGTTGACATTGGTGTGAGTTTAGCGGGAATTAGACCCTCGATGGTGGCACTCTCATTTGGAAAATCGAACACATCAACCATAGTAGCGGGGGTGACGGTCAATTCCTAACCTATGAGGTAGAAGTACATGATGGTTACATTTTAATCTTCATCGTGCTGAAGGATGCATTACTTAAGAATGCACGAATAAGATTTTCAGAAACCGGGCATTCGAGTGATAGAATCTGGATTCACCTAAAATACATGCGGGTGGGAAGGTAAATAAAGTTGAAAGACCATAGGAAAGAAATATTAATGACATGACATTGACAGATAGGTAAGCTAGCATAAGCAATGCTATAATGCTCTCGAGTTTGGGAATTATGGAAGCATGTATCAAAGAAAGTTTATTGGTAGGTGGGTGATGCGATGTTTTCGAGTAGTGGTTTTGAGTTTAGCAGGCATTTAGAGGAAGGAAGATGGTTAGGGAATTTCATCGAGTAGTTGGTGGTAGGTCGAGAATGGAGGTTGGCTTAGATAAGTGAAAGTGATTGAAAAATGCTAATGATGTTTGTGAAGTGTTTGTAGTGGTGCGAACTAAGAGGTAGTGTTTTCGATGGGATTTAATGGTGTTTTATGAGAGAATTTGGTAGTCGAGGACCAGATGGTGGGATATTGTGTGTGAGCTGGCTTAACAGGGACTAGGGAGAAGGTTGGTTAAGGCGTTTTGTTAAACAATTAGTGGACAAGGGTTTTGAAAGATGGTTGTGAGTGAATTAGGGAGGGATTCGAATCTTAACTCAATAGATTCAAGCAAAAAAGCGGGGAAGGACAAAACTACATAAAAACATGATGATTTTGGAAGAAATTCAAAGTTTTGATAAAAAATGGTTAAGGTTTGAAGATAGATGAGTGGATTTTGAATTAAAAGTGCTGAGTAAAATTAAGGATTTTGAAAAGATTTGGTGAAAATGGTGTTTGAGAAGGTGAAAACGGTTTTGAAAGAGTTTGAAACTTTATGAAAGGTGATGTATGCACATATGAAATGACCCTAATAGTCGAGCATGTATTAATATATTATCAAATGTCTCAATAAAATGTATTTATACTTTGAATAATGCGTGGATATATCTAGGTGATCCAACAAATTTTCAAAAATTTGCAGATTTTCATGTTAAAACATATGAAATCAAAACATCTTGCATGAAATGATTAGTAAAGAGAAAGAATTCATTAAACTTGATTTTTTCATGATACATTTTGGATCAAAAACTCATTGTTTAAGTTTAAAATTTAATATTGAATTAGAATATGCAATTTTGGAAAATGCAAATGCAATGTTGGATAGCATCATGCACTATTATCATCATAACCATCTTTACGTGAATAAAAAAATTTAATCAAGTTTAATTCAAAAACCATGTTCATATCATAAGATCACAAGGTCAATCAAATTCATATAAAACAAAATATGCATTAAGAGATCATTATGAGCATTCATGACCAAATAGGTCCATCAAGCAAAGTTTTCACATCAAACAAGATAAGGACATTTCTAACATCATTAGAAGAAGTTCATGAGATATATCAAGGTTTAACAAACTTGCTCATATTATTGAAAATAAATACCAACACAAAATCAAGGTGCATTCATTAAACCAAGTTCACTCTAATGGTGCAAAATATATCCTTATTAAGTGGTTTATTGAACATATCAGCTAGTTGATGCAAGGTATTAACAAATTCAAGCACAATGTTACTTTTTTGAGCATGATCTCTAATAAAGTGTGTCTTATCTCAATGTGTTTAGTTATAGAGCGTTGAATTGGATTTTGGTGAGATAAATGGTACTAGTATTGTCACATTTAATAGGGATATCAGCCATGGTAATTACAAAGTCTTCCATTTGTTGTTCTATCCACAAGATTTAGGCACAACAAGTTCCCTAAGGTATTTACTCTGCTTCAGTTGTGGACAAAGCAACACTACCTTGTTTCTTTGAAAACCATGATATGAGTGTCACAACATGGCTCGGATGTAAATCCTAACTAGCTCAACTTAAAAGGTAGGTATACCTCTCGTTCCTATATATATCTGTATATTATTATTTTTTATTTTTGGGGCTATATCATTATTATTTTTTTGGTATCTGGGGACTGAAAAGTCAAGATGAATCACTCACTGAATTTAACCCTAAATAGTCATTATAAAATGACTATTTATTTTGGAGTTGCCACCAATCTATTTAAGTTAGGTGAGATTGATCACCTATTAAAGTTCTTATTTTGAGGGTTACAAAACCCTTAAAAACAAGCTTTAAAGTCTGCGATATTACCAAAGATTGCATGAAAGGATCTGAAAGTCAGTTACAATCATGAGTAAAGATTGATCCCTCTCATGATGCCCAGTAATGATTACCTTATTAATCCCGTGTTAACTTAAATTTTGATTTTTTTAATCTGGTTTCAATATATGGCATTTAATTGTAATTCTCAAAATAATATTTATGAAACTAATTTATTATTCCTTGTTGGGAAAATCAGATTTTTGAAATTTGTAGAAGTTAAAATCTCTTACCTACCCCACCGGAGGACCAGTGGCACATGAAAGTTTTTTTTTATCATTCTCAAAAGAACACAAAAGGTTTTAAAAAATCAAAATATCTTTCGCACCCTACTAGAGGGCCGAAGGAATGCAAAGGTTTTATTTTTTTGAATTTTATATAAATATTGATTTTTACTTTGAAAAAGATATCTCATCAATAAAATAATCTGTAGAACCCCTATCATATTCTGAAAAAAATTTCACATATTACTTTAACTTGGAGACAGTGCCTTAATTTTTCAAAAACTTTGGTTTATATAAAATAAAAAATTGGCCTGAGCTTAATTTTGATGAAAGGTACTAAACTTGACTTAAAGGACCTAAATCAAGTCGAAATTATCAACATGTGCCCTAAAGTATACTTTCATCATGAGAGCATCTCAGTGACTCTAAAGTACTCGGTTTTGTGATAAGTTACTAAATACCCCAAAGGTATACCTTTGACATGAAAGTATCTCGGTACCTTAAATGACGTGATATCATTATAAAAATTATGAGCCCATCCTAAATGCACATTTGGCATAAAAGCATCTCGACGACTACCTAAGGCTCGACTCTAATAAAATTACTAAAATGTCCCTAGATTATATCTCCAATGTGAAAGTATCATAGTACCCTAAAGGACACGAAAATGATCATAAAAAAGTGAACTTATCATAAATGTAACTGTTGGCATAAAAGCATCTTAGTAATAGTGACTACCTAGGCTTGGTTCTAGAAAAAATTACTAAAATGTCCCTAAATTCTACCTTAGACATATAAGTATCCGGGTAAGCCTAAAGGATTAAGTATTATTATAAAAAAGATGAACCTATCCCTATTATGCACCTTCGACATAGAAGTGTCTCAGTGATCATAAAGGACTCAGTTCTAAGGTGAATTACTAAAATGCCTCTTAAAATATACCTTCAACACTAAGGTATCTCAGTAAACCTAAAGGGCCTGAAAATGATAGGAAATGAAATTTTTACCGTAAATGGATAATTTGGATATTAAAGGTGACCTAAAATACAAAAATTATAATTAAAGTCCTAATTTTTTTTCAAAATTGCATTTTCTACCCTACTAAAGAATCGAAAGAGTACAAAATTTTTTAATACTCTACACCTAACTAGAGAATCGAAAGAATACTAAAAATAATTAAAATGTCCTACATGAGGAAATTTAATGTTGAAAATGACCATTTTGACCTAAAAAGGCTAGATTTTCCTAATGATCCCATTACTTTCCTAAATTTGCAAATCGATCCCTACATAATTAAAATACAAAATTAAACATCAAACGTATCCAGACTAACAAAAAAATCACAACCAAAAGTTACATAATCAGTTCGGCCAAGCACTAATGGCACAAGAACAAAATTTTTGCAATTAATTCTCTTTCTAAAATTAAAAAATAACCCAAAAATGATAAAATACATGAAACATATATATAGATTAGAATAAGCATGAAAACACCTCTAAAAGTCACAAAACATATTCTGCCAAACACATATGGCCTAGAAAAAATTTTATAATTTTTTTGCAATTTGTTTTTACATTCATAAAATAGCCAAAAAATAAAAGAACATCATTAGATCATCAATATCAAAATCGACCAAGCTTGGAATCACCCTTCCAAGGCCTTCAAAATTTAAAATTATTTTTAGGCTCTTACAAGTATAAAATATAATAAAATAATATAAAATATTATGAAATCAAGCATGAAAAATTATTCAAGAACTAAGATCAGCTTCAGCCAGCATGTATTGCACTAAGAAAATAGTTTTCTTCATCATATACTTTCATGAATATTAATATACACACATATATCATAATTTTTGCCAAACATAAATTTACATAAATACATAATAATAATGAATAAATTAACATAAATCAACATGAAAATAAAAAGAGCACAACTATATTTATATACATAAAAATAAAATTATTTCTATCGATGACCAAGATATTCATTAAAATTGTAATATAAATGATTAACTATTCATAACAAACAAATTCACGACCTTCAATTATTTATTTTAGATTAAATCTTTAATTTAAGATCAAATTTATTAATACTTGAGTGGATTAAGATCGAACATTTTCTTTAAGATTGTTAAAGATTCAACATTTCTAACTTATGACAAGAAGGATTTATAAATCCTGTTTATCAACACGTGCTAAAATAGTTCATGTATTTTAAAAAGTAGACGACTTGTAATTATTTTTATATATTTGGCAAGAGAGATGATCACTTAACTAATAAAATAATTTACAAATTTAAAAATTTTATTAATAGCAAACACGAAATAAAAAAAATGAAAATAAGAAAAAAAATCCCGAAATCGTATCTCTCTATTTTGATATGAAAATACAAAATTAATCTTAAAAATTCGCCCCTTCACGAAACTCGCTTTCAATTTTCAACAAAACATAAAATTATTCAATTAGAATTCTTTTTCAACAAAAGCATAAATCTTAGTTTTCTTTCTCGAGCCTGAATCTGAATCAATTTCTCTTTTTGATCTCTTCTACTCTCTCATAACTTTTGTCTCTCTAAACCCATGAAGTAATTTAAATCTCTCAGAATTTTTCAAGAATTTATTATTCAACTGCGTGTTCAAGGTTTTCAGAATTTATTGGGCAATCCAAAAATTTTTGTAAATCTTGTCCTCCTCTCTCTGTCGGTTTCAAATATTTTGCTTATAGTTGTTTGTATTTGTTGATTTTGCTATCGGGTATTACTGGAATTTGACGTTGGGCTTTAAGTGATTAGGAGAATGGATTTTAGTTTTAATCAGAAAAAAAAATTGGGTGTAAAGTCCAAAAAAATAAAAGAAAATGGGTACGTTTTATGGTTTTTTTCTTTTAATGATAATGAGAATTGGTTTAGGGTTTTAGATTCAAATAAGAGTTTTTGAATTAGAATTAAAATTAGTGATTTTATTTTTCTTCTGTTTTTCAATGAAATGTGGCTTTATTTATTTTTTATTAGCAAGCAAATCCTCAAAATTTATTGCTTTGGTATTGCTTCTTAGGAATTTCCTGTTGTCTTTCCACCAATCCTTAAAATTTTATTTCTTTTTTTCTTCTAACAATAAGACTAATTGTACAGTTTGCTGCCATTGTCAACATGGGTTGCAGGGGGTTTCGGATCAATGAGATGCAAAAATCTCAAAGAGGGCAGGGAAGGGCTGCCTGGAAGAGGAAAAGAGTGGATGAAATTTGTCTTTTATTTTTTATTAATATTTCTTCAGTGTTCTCTAGTATATTTAGAGTGCCAGATGTAAAAAAATTACATGCCAGTTTTCTTATTATTATTTGGCACGTGTCTATCAAATACAATAATATATTTACTATAATTTTTAATTTATTATAAAATGAAAAAAATTTAATCTTTAATAGATTAAAATAAAAAATTTAGTTTTGATTAATTCATATGGGAATAAGTTTAGACTCAGACAAACAATTAATTTTTATTTTACTATTTTTTTATATTTTATAAATAAAAATTATAAATTACTTTTAAATTATTAAAAAAATTTATAATTATAAAATATTTAATACATTTTATAATAATATTTATTATATCGGTGACAAAAGCGAAACGATCCAAACACCCCCGTGGCAATCCGCAGGCTGCATAGAACTATTGTCCAAATAAAGAAACAACGTTTATTACTTGACCTGTTCCTTTGGCCGCTGCTATATTCAACAAATATATGACTCCACAGGGTACGACCAGGCCATCAAATTATACTATTTGACTATTCGGAATGAAGAAGTTGAAAGTTTACGGTGATAAATACCGTGAGAATATTTTCACTGTAAATAATGTGTATATTTTAATTTCTGGCCGTTAGATTTCATACAAGTTATTATAATCGTCCATTTATCTGACACGCAGATGCTCTTTTTTGGAACCGGGTGAAAACATGAGAAAATTACAAAAAGGTTGGAAATTGAAACCTATTTATTACAATTGTCACGTCAAAACATTTATTAAAAAAGTAAAACTTTAAATTTTTAAAAAATAATTTAAATTATATCAAAGTTATCTTAAAAAGTGATCTATGATTAGTAATGAGAAATAGTACTCAAATACTAGTATGATCTTTACAATAGTAATATTATTAAATATTTTAATAATAGTTTTATTTAAAATATAAAAATCTGTATATTAATATTAAATATTTTTAACATTCAAAAGTATTATTTAAAATATAAAACTAGCTAAATATTAATATTTTAATATTTTTAAATATGCTTTTTTATAAAATTAATTAAAATAATAAATATAATAACATATTTAAATAATTTTTTAAATTCAATAAAAGTAATGTAAAATAAAAAATTCTTAAAAATAAAAGAAGATAATCCTTAATTAGTACCTATTGTTGGGAAAAATAAAAGAAATTAATGCTATTAAAATCATAGAATAATAAATATGAGAATGAAATCGTGTTACTAATTACAAACACCAAAGTGAAATAGTTAATTCAGCCGAAGTTGAAAAACTTCTGATTAACCTTAAGATGATTATTGCCTACCTCTCGAGTATTTAACAATTTTGTGCAATTCATCTCCTCAGCCTCTTCAATCATCTCGCAAATTGAAAGTACTATCAGTCCAGACACAATAAACCAAAAGATGCAAATAATTCTCTCACACGAAGATGAAAAATGGTAGAACACTAAAGAATGAAGGAATTTCGAATAAAGAAATTCTTCAAACATGTTAAAATTGATTCTTAAACAATTTCAAAATAAAATAAAACCTATTAAAAATGAATAGATACAACTGCACGACAGGCATGTCTTAAACATATAATGGTTGGTTTTTAGGTTGGGCCAAAAATTATACAACGAGTTGGGTTTTAGAAAAATCAAGCTTACTCAAACTTTTAAATTAAACCCAAATCCAAGCCCAGGCCTAATCCAACCCAACTTTACGCACCAAACAATTTTTTCCTCTTCAAATGGGCACAATAGATGTCATTCGTGTTTTGTAATTATACACCATATATTTAGATACGACAACCTACGTATTGATTTATATTTTTCGTATTATACACCCATAAATTAGTATTGATATCCAACACCTATAAGCATGTGTTAAGAAAACAATATATATATATATAATATTTAAACACAAAAAAATATGTTAAATTATGAATGTTTTAAAATTTAATTAAAAAAAATAGTACATGCTAAATAAAAAATATCATCTAATTTTTTTTAAAAAAAAACAAAAGTCATCTAAATAAGTTAAGATTGTAGTAAAAGTGTCCATAAGTAGGGTTAGGTTAGGTTTAAATATAATACTAACACCATATGTAAGCCCAATTCAAGTTTATCCCAAAAAATAGGCCTTAAGTTCTGTACAGGTCCGTCCATATATGTAAACGGATATTCTAAATCCATCTAGGTTCAAAAATAGTTTTTTAATTTTATCCAGTAATTTAATTTTTGTTTTGTTAAGTTTTAAAATACGAAAAATTTAACATTTTTTTATGTTTACTTTATAATATTATAAATATATTTATTTTTTATATGATATAAATTATATAATATATAAATATTTATACAATATTTTATATAACTAAAAATGGGCTGGGCTAGGCCTAGTTCGGACGATCAATTTTGTATCCATGATACATCACATTCTTAAATGAGCTTTTATATTTTGTTTCCAAGCCCATTTTTTAAGTTTAATATTTTCATTGGAGCCCTTTCAAATATTAGACGAGTCTTCGAGCTTGGATGTATAATGTAATCTATAGACAAGTCTAGATTGCAACATTTAGTTGTATTTGATTAGCCTAGAAAAAATTTGAGCTTGAATTGAAGGTCGAATCAAACTTGGGCAAGCATG
>JAQSVH010000003.1:11211170-11221577 GCA_029448705.1 Adansonia digitata
ACAATGAATGAAATAAAATTAATTGATACAATTAATCTATTATATTAAATTCAATGAATTTATCTATCTATTAATTAACATTATAAAAAATTAATTGAAAAATCTAATGCATAAAAAATAATAAATAAAATTATTAATTAATATTATGAAAAAATGTCTTAAAAAACCCATAATAAATATTAAGATTTATATCAAAAACTGTATTTTATATGTATTATATAGATATAGAAATAGATATAAATGATTAATATATTAAAATTTTTTTGAATATAAAATATTTTAAATATATTTATTAGTTAATAAAATATATAAATAATGGTATTTACATTTTTATTAACAACATTTGACTTTTATAGCTACTTTTTTCCTTTTTTTTTTTTTTCTTGTTCACTTGCCTAGCAAGAGAAAGTCAAAGCGACGACCCTTGACTTGCCTAATGCCTTTGGATCACAATCTCTAGTTTCTAAAGTTTCTTTGTCTTTTTTCGCAAACTGATTTTCGAAGAACATAACCTCATTCAGCAGTCACTGTATTCATTTTCTTTTGTAAATTAAACAGAAGTTTCGTTTAACTATCAATCCCTATATGGCTGAAATTCAGTTGGACTGATTGTATCATTTGGAATAATAAAGTTTTGCCTTTTTTTCCTGCATAGTTTAAAAGCTTTCATTACTAAGCTAGCCTAAAGGAAGAAATAACATGGCCGAATCCGTGGTGTCTTTTCTTGTGGAAAGGCTTGGAGACCTACTAATTCAGGAGGCCACACTATTATGGGGGGTTAAGGATCAAGTCCAGCAAATGCAAATCGAACTCAAACGGATGCAGTGCTTCCTCAAAGATGCAGACAAAAGGCAAGATGAAGCAGAAAGCGTTAAAAATTGGGTTTCAGAGATAAGAGATGCTGCTTATGATGTTGAGGATGTGATCGACAATTTTATTGTCAAATTTGCATCCAAGAAAGGTGGAAGAATCCGAAACTCCATTACTCAAGGCAAGGAACTTCATAACCTTGCATCAGAGATAAAGAAAATCAAATCTAGAATCTCTGACTTGACTAGAAGTTTGCAAACCTATGGAATAACAGCAAGCAAAGAAGGGGAAGGATCTAGGTTTGCATCAGAGAGGCAAAGGCAGCTGAGATGGGCCTATTCCCATGTTGTCGAAGAGCATATTGTTGGATTTGAAGAAAACATAAAGGAACTGATGGGGAAACTGGTTCATCAAGAAGAGCCTTGCCGAGTTGTGTCTATTTGTGGAATGGGAGGTCTTGGAAAGACCACCTTAGCGAAGACCTTATACCATCATGCTGATATTAGGAGACACTTTGAAGCTTTTGCTTGGGCCTATGTTTCTCAACAATGCAGACCAAGAGATGTTTGGGAAGGAATTTTGCTGAAGCTGATCACCCCTTCAAAGGAGGAGAAGGAAGAAATTTTGAAAATGAGAGATGATGAGTTAGCCAAGAAACTTTACAAAGTTCAGCAAGAGAAGAAATGTTTGATTGTAATTGATGACATTTGGACCAGTGATGCATGGGAGACTCTATGCCCTGCTTTTCCTCTTGAAAAAACAACTGTTGGTAGCAAAATATTGCTTACAACCCGCAATAGGAAAGTTGCTTTGGATGCTGATCTGAATGGGTTCGTTCATGAACCAGAGTGTTTATATGAAGAACAGAGTTGGGAGCTATTCCAACAGAAAGCATTTCCAAGGAAAGACGAACCGGGTAGCTAATTATTTCCCTATCCATATTTCTAGACGTTTAGATTACATAAGCCATAATTCTGCCTTTTGGTATCTACTTAGTCCCTATATTAGAGCTAGGGTGTGTGTCTAACTTTAATTATGCTCAATTTTAAAAATTCTTTCCATGCATTCGGAGAAACAGATTCTCATACCGATGTCTGAATTTGTATCGGACACTAATGTTGGACATAGATATTTTCGGAAAAACGAAGAGTTCGGATAACATGGGCTTATATATCTTTCTCTTATCTGAAGCCAGCCTTTGGAATTAGAATGGTGCAGTATAGAATAGTTGAATTTTGATAATGAAAAAATAGGGTACATGATTAGTATTTAAACTATTGCTATCACAATTTTTAACCTAACTATTTTCAAAAGCAAGGCTTTCTTCTAGCTTTTCTGGGTAGCTTAACAAAAATTTAGCATAGTTCAATAGGAGTGGCTTAATTGAATTGTTTAGCTCTTACAGATCATATTTGAAGCACAGTGCCTTGATTAGGTTCATATTATGCTATAGCCATGTTATCATTCACATTCCAAACCAAGCATTGGGCAAGATTAACATCATTCATGCATGACTTCACAATAAAGGAAGCAAAGCAATGACCATGATAATCAAAATCAAGAGGCAAAGTCAAAACTAACAAGATTAAAGTAAACACCAGGAAGAACTTGGTAATAGAAGTCAAAGGCAACGACCGGAGTCATTGTGGAATTTTAAGCATAAATATTTATACCTTACTAACCATGACCAAAAAATTAAGTACATGTTCCATTTAGAAGTATCTAGGGTTCATGCAGGAAACATAGGATTTGCTAACTTTGTTTTTTATTTTCTATTTTCCAGGCTTTGTGGCTGACAAAGATATGGAGAATTTAGGGAGGGAAATGTTGGGGAGTTGCGGAGGTTTACCCCTGGCAATTATTGTGCTTGGTGGACTTTTGGCAACGAAAGAAACATGGAATGAGTGGGATATGGTGCACAGAAATATCAGGTCACACTTGGCAAGGTCAAAAGAGCGTGGACAACAAGCTAGATTATCTGAGGTATTGGCTTTAAGTTACCATGAATTACCTTACCGACTGAAACCATGCTTCTTATATTTGAGCCAGTTTCCAGAAGATTTTGACATACCGACAAAGAAATTAGTTCACCAATGGGTTGCAGAAGGCATTATATCCTTGCAGGATGAAGTGGAAGTAGATGAAAGGCACGAAACGCTAGAGGAAGTTGCACAAAGCTACTTACTTGAATTGATAAATAGGTCCATGGTTCAAGTGGGAGTAAGGGGTTCAACAGGAACAATTAAAACTTGTCGCCTTCATGACCTTATGCGTGATTTATGCTTGTCGAAGGCCAAACAAGAAAATTTTATACATATCATTGATCATGTGCAAGGAAACAAGACTAATGGTGCTGTTCAATCTTCCACGTATTCTAGAACAAAGTCAGTAAGCAGAATTCGTAGGTGTGCCATCTATTTGAGTCAAAATGATCAATATCCTGTTTTGCCTGAACACCTTAAACATACCAACCTTAGGTCCTTATTCTTTTTCCGTCCAAAAAAGCATAGAATACATGACAGGCGCCTTTTGAAATCTGTGTTTGACAATCTCAAATTGCTTAAAATGTTAGATCTTGAAGGAATCAAAGGACTTGAGGAGAAGTTACCAGAAGATATAGGAAGTCAAATTCAGTTGAGATTTCTAAGTCTGAAGAAAACACGTATAAGGGAATTGCCAACATCTCTTTTTAATCTGGTTGACCTGCAGACTCTGAACTTGCAAACAATTGACAAGGTGTCATGGGAATCAACTGTACAAGTGCCAAATATTATATGGAAGTTGGAACAGTTAAGACATCTATATCTTCCTAAGTGGTGCGGGAATGTTACGGATAGGTTACAGTTGGCCAATCTAAGCAATTTGCAGACTCTTGTAAATTTTCCTGCTAATAAATGTGATGTAAGGGATCTTCTTGCATTAACCAATCTCCGAAAACTTGTTCTAAATGACCCCAGATACTTTGAAACATTTGTCCAGATCTTTGAACCTCCAAATAAGACATTGCAATATCTCATGTCCCTATCTTTAAAAACTGACCTTCTTTCATTTCCTGATAAGGTAGTTGATTTAAGGAAACTACTATTGGGCTGTCCTCGTATTTGCAAGCTGCATGTAGAAGGAAGAATAGAGAACTTACCCAAAAACAACGAATTCCGTTCATCTCTCACCAAGTTGACTTTATGGGGATCTAGACTTGTTGAAGACCCAATGGAAGCACTTGGGAAGCTGCCTCACTTAAAGTACTTCAGTGGATGGGAAGTATTCATTGGAAGGAAAATGATTTGCTGTAAGAACAGTTTCCCCCAACTAAAAACTTTACTTCTTCGTGGGTTGCCCAATTTTGGGGAGTGGACAATTGAAATAGCAGCTATGCCTGCTCTAAGTCGTCTGGGTATTTCTGACTGCTACAAGTTGAAGAATGTTCCAGATGGGATCAGGTTCGTCTCTACCCTTCGAGAACTAGAGATTAGGTGGATGTCTAGAGCATTCAAAAGTAGTCTTGAGGAAGATGGGGAAGATTTCTACAAAGTCCAACATGTTCCTTCCATTGTATTTTTGAACTAAGACAAAATTATGGTAAGTAATTCTATGCTATTGCTGTTAACTTGTTTAGCTGTTATAAGGTTCATTTAATTTGCTCGTTGGCAATGTCATACTCAAGGCCTTTTCTAAGTATATTGTTTTAGTTTTCTTTTTTCTTTTTTTTTTTTCCATGCTTGCACGCATTTCTTTTACCAGTTGCCTTTCAAATCTATTTTTTCAATTGTACTCCATAGGACCATTGAGCTCTTCTGTGTTTAAAATTTCATGAAGTTTTCTACTTATCCTGGAACAGAGATCCATTTTTCTTCCATTGTTGATATATATTGGAAATTTTGAAATTGACTTTTATTCTTCTGCTCTAGAAACAGATCCTTTTGCAGCGTAATTTGGAATTCAACTGGCAAAAGTTACTCATTAAGGTAAGTCTTTCTCATCCACTTTTCTGAGATTTACAATGGAGTGATTACTGTTATTAGATGCCAAGAAACAAATTATAAATTGGATTTGCAGAACAGTCCTGCTTACTTGTCTTCAAAGCTTAGATTATCGTCTGGAATGTAGTAAATAATTTTCGTAAGATTGATAGCAGTCTGTATAAGAGCTTGAGGACCGATTTTAGGACATCTTTCTGATCATTTGTAGCATTGGAATTCTAGTCTGGTTTATCCCTTTGTTAAGATCCTTGTGATCTATTATAGCAGTATTACAGCTATTTTTTCATCTTGTAAACTTAATGCAATTTCGTTTTATCTGTGAATTGGAAAAGGAAGTTCCTAATTTAGCTCTAGAAGGAAGTTCTACTTACATAGATCTTTCCGCTATCAATTTCTTTTCCGAAAATAATTCCAGCATGACAAAATAGTAGATAATATTATAAAAGTTGCTTCAGTAAGTTATTCAAATTGCCGGCCTTGTGCCAGAGATATATAAATAGCCAGTCATTAAATATAAAAAAAAAATTATTTCATCAGCAGCAGATTGCTACTGCTGTTAGATGTTGGCAATATTTAGCTGTTAAATCTTACTATTACATTAAATAAATAATTCCAAATGAACAAATGTGTAGTCCATTGTTTACTCTAGGATAAAAATTTTTTGTGTTCAAATTTTCAGGAGAGCACAGGATGCTGTTACATTGAAATTGATGCTTTGAGAATTCAAAGGAGCAAGGGGATGCAGAGCTCTTGGGCTGAAGCTGAGATTTTCTTTGCTGAGAAAGTGATAACTCGCAAATGGTTTGTTTCTTTCTAAGAATTATTATTTAGGATTATCAAGTTTTCTTGCTTATACTATTAAGACTTATGTTATTTGCATTCACCTTCACGCCTGATTTAAGTGTTGTTGATTTTTCATAATCTATTGGATAAGATGCTTATTTGTCATGAAGTAGAACAGCGATCTTTATGAAGCAAATTGAGCCTTTTTTTTTCCCCCCTATATGGGGTCTCAAAAGCATCAAACAGAGTAAAGAAATAAAGCTTTGATAGATTTCATTGATAACAAATAGTTATGAACATTTTTCACCATAGATCCTAGGCTGATACAGCCAAATATCTTGTATAAGCGCATGCTCATGCAATTTATCAGATTCCTAAGAAGATACCCTGCTACAGAATTAAAAGCATCATAGTTAGGAGCTAACCTCATGAAAACGATATGCACTCTGCACCAGAAGCCAGCCCCTTTAACAGCATAAGTCTCCTTATCCACTCAGTGGGGAGAGGACTGTGAGCTGCACAAAGTTTGGCACTCTAATCCTTTCTGCTCTGATGGCAGCCGCCTAAATAAAGACAGCATGTCAATTTGTAATCTCAGATTTGAATTAAGCAAAGCAAGAAATGAAATGCAACAAAGGGAAGGAATGATTTTGGTAAATTCAAAGTAACGTCCAAGATAGCTACCCATAGTAAAAGAACAACCCAAAATACAACCAAACACGCCTAAGATTAAACAGAAGCTACGGTTCGTTATTTGACCCATAAAAGAGACAGCTCCAAAAGGCAAATTAATCCTATTCAAACAAAATATCAAACACCTATCCTGCAAAAGAAAAGAAAAGGCCAGAAAGTTTCCGTTCAACCTGAAAATTACCACTTTCTTCTCACAGCACAACCAACCAATCAACAAATTTTGAAGCCAACCCAATAACCGTACAAGTGATCATATAGTATTGGTTTCACGTAAAGCCTGGTTCAAGAAAGTTCTCTTCTTTGGACTTTATTTGGGCCAACGGAAGAAGAGAAAGTTTGCCTTTCTTTTTGGATGAAATTAGGTTTCAGTCCTATCTGAAAACATCATGATTAGAAACTGAATCTGTTGGAACTCTCCATCAAAACTTCCCAATAATAAGAGATAAGGGGAGGATCATAAACATTAATATTTAAATTCAGATATTATTATTATTATTATTATTATTATTATTTCTTGAAATGATTACAAGAATTAACTTATGCAAAGTTAGCGCATTCTTCACCTATAGATCAGTTATAGCGAACCATTCTAAGTTATAAGCACCAGGTTTCAACATGATTAACCAGTCAACTTTGGTCATTTAAAAAAACTGTAAGATCATCCCACAATCCAGTTCAGCGCCTTCATTCTCACCCTTTGCTTACAAAATTTCATATTTTATAACAGGTGAAAACTTAATAGAACCAAATATGTTACTATACATTTGTTAAAGACCCCAGCGCAGTGTTTTTTATTGTTACATGATGGATGGGTTTCCTTTCTGCTTCAGGACTGCTGACCACCGCGAAGCGACCCCAGAGCCTCTGCACCCTTCACAACCACTATCCATAGTTCTCAAGTCCTTGCCAACTGTTCCCATAACGTATGTCATTCAGTACAGCACTAGCCAAATCACTCAATAATATCAATCATTGAATAAGCCTTCATGTACTTATAATTTAATGAATAGAATCAAGCCAATGTCTTCTGTTATTGCAAAGAAACTAACTAATGTCAGAGTTATACATTCATGGCCTCTGTCCTTTAAATAGTCCAAAGCAGGGTGGCCCTGTTTTCATTGAACTAGGCAAAAAAAATGAAGAAAAGAAAAACAGGACAAAGAAATCAAATCAATGAGGTAATGGCTCTTTTGCTTTGGAAAATTAACTACTTATTCCCTGCAACAACAAACCTTGCAAAGAAACAAAAAATAATGTCCTAACAGTGCTAAGATTAGTCCCCATCTAAGAAAAGGATTTACCAGGATATCAAAGAATTAGAGTTTCTAGAGTAGATTGCGGTGGCTAAATATTGGTTTTCGGATGAGTAGAATTTTGATGCATGGCGCATGAAAGTGTAAAGTCCAAATGTTATATTACCTTTTCTTTCAAAGAATGAGGAAAATCCTGTCACTTTGCAGATAACGATACCATCTTCCACTCCTTGGGAGTTAACTACCTAATTTTCTTCCCAAGAATATAATGCAGTTCAACAAAGTCTGCATTTAGGTGCCGAAAGTTCTTCCTTTGGGATTACTTCAACTGATGAAGATCATTAAACTATAATTTATCATCATAAATCAATAGTTAGTTAATGAAGTCAATAATTTTACTATAATTTCAAAATGGCCTAAATCTAATCAATAAATATAAGCTGGGATAATTAAACAAGTAAATAAATTGATTACACCTCTCATTCCTCAACATTTAATCCATCTTTGATTAGTCGTGCAACAAATGAAAGAATGCGTGGGAGTTGAATTAGCAAACTATCTAAGATATTACTATCTGATTCGGACAAGAATTTAACTATTATTATTGGAATTATTGCTATCTGAATTTGGCTCTGAGAAGGTATATCCACTATCATGCTTGTTGATAAGAAGGCCAAACAAATTGCTAAAATTGGCAGAAAATAATGCGTCTTCTTCATACATATATCCACCAGCAGGATTGATGGCCTCCATTTCAGAATCTGCTTTCTCTTGCAGCTCCAAGGCAAGCTCTAGTGTTACCTCCACCTCGCCCATTGCTGGCCGTTCATTTCCTTCATATTCGGCACAGCTACAAGCTATTTCCAAATATTTCTTCAAACATTCTGGAGCTATCTTCCCCTTGAGATATGGATCAATGAGATTATAAATGGTTCCTTCATTTCGAAATTCACAAATCAAATCATAGAATCCTCTACCACAAAGAATTTCTAACAAAACGATCCCAAATGAGAAGACGTCAGATTTTTCTGTCAGTTCTCCATTACGTGCGTATTCCGGAGCCATATATCCAAAAGTTCCTATGATACGTTGAGTATTAATTCTTTTCAACGCTTTTGACAAGCTACGAGGACCCAGTTTGCAAAAGCCAAAATCGTAAAGCTTACAAGAAAATTCATCATCTAAAAGTAAGTTTGAGGTCTTAATGTCACGGTGGATTACAGCACGCTTGGCTCCAGTCTGAAGGTAGTGTAATCCACGTGCTGCACCAGTACAAATAATTAGCCTTTGTTTCCAAGGGAGTGGAGCATAAACCTTACCGCGGAGGTGATCAAAGAGTGACCCTCTGCTCATGTACTCATAGACAATGATCCTCTTATCTCGCTCTTCGCAAAACCCGACGAAAGAGACGAGATGTGGGTGGCGCAACTGGCAAAGCAACTGCACCTCATTTTTGAACTCGCTCGCTGATGTTGGTGACCATCTGGGTTGGCGTTTGACAGCAACTATGGTTCCATCATTGATTGTCCCTTTATAAACAGTCCCAAAACCACCTTGACCAATAATCGAGTCTGGATGGAAGTTGTTAGTAGCGGCTTCGATCTCAGCTAGTGAAAATTGACGGCATATGCCCTCCGGAAGTTCTGAACCTCCTTCTAATTGAAGGGACTTTTCCTTTAAACCTAAGAAGCCTAGAAGAGAACGCAAAGAATTCTTCATACTGGAAGCTAATTAAGGACTCAATAGCAGTTGAAAAAGGAAACAAGAAGCTGGAATGCGAAAAAAATGTCATAAAAATGCCAGCCCCAACTAGCATTTTTATAAACAACATTCGACGTTTCTTACTATTTTACTTTTTTTTTTCTTGACCGCTTGCTTTGTATTTAGAATAGCAAAGCGACGACCCTTGACTTGCTTGATGCCGTTGGATCTCAATCTCGCGCGTCGTAGGATTTTTTTTTTTTTTTTTTACAAAATGATTTTCCAAGGACGTAACTGGATTCAGCAGTCATTAATATTCATTTTCTTTTGTAAATTAAACAGAAATTTCGTTTAACTTCTTATTTCCTGCAACAAAAACAGTGCTAAGATTAGTTCCCAATCCATCTAAGAAAAGGATTTACTAGGACATCACTTTAAACATATAGTTCTAAATTAGAAGATATAGCTGCTTTGAAAACTATTTCTGACTCAAATCAGGATAGCGAATAGCAAGCATTACTTGCTTGTCTCTGCCATATTTATCATTTGAGACCAACCAGCTTCATTTCAATCATACAAAAACAACAGAATTCTGATTCTAGAATACATCTCTTTTCTTAAGGAAGAATAAGTGGCCTCCAAGTTTAATTGAACAAAAAGAACTAGAGTTTCTGTAATAGATTTCTCATTGTTTATCCCTGATTCAGTATTGTTGCTAGTTGTATAACTTCAGAATCTAAGAAAGAACCCGAAATCGAGCTATCTACATCAGAACAGCTCTCAAGTTCAACTATATTTCCACTCTAATCAGGAATATCGTTCCTAGCAACAGCTCTTCATGCAGATATTCACCATGAGGATTGACATATTCACCATGTTAGGAACCATTGAATGAAGGTAAAAGAGCTGCACCAATGCATATCTTGCACCTTGTTTTTATCATATCTTGCACATATGCGTTCAGCAATGCATGTCCCCTGCTTTTATCAGACTCTGCTTTGTTAAACGATTTATTAACGATGTGGAAGAACAATAGAAGGGAATTAAAAGGATTTTTCATTGTAAAAAATGACGGGAGCAAGTTTGGATTTGATTGAATGTTACAGTTGCATCTGATTAAGGACTTATGACTGTCCTACATTGTTCATTTTAAATGTGAATGCATCTATTTCAAAGTTTGGATCGAG
>JAQSVH010000003.1:11229109-11240209 GCA_029448705.1 Adansonia digitata
TTACATGCACATATTCGCAATTCCTAGCTCAGAAAACACCCACTTGTTGCGTCTCTCTCTCATCCTTTTATAATAACACCATAGTACCCTGCCCTCAATGTGCTTGTGGCTGCCAAAATGCTTCACAGCCGGGGAGCTGTATAGAGTAAGTTCTCTCAGCCCAAAAATATGATACTTATTGGTCAGAGCTTTTATTTGTTGGAGGTGATTTCCATCTTATTCACTTATTGCTTCCTAAGGCTTTTTGTTGCTAATGTGCAGTCCGGAAGCTCCACATATAGCGTCTGTTATTCCAAGTACAGGGAAAAACAGCTATACACCTTTGGTCCAATGTACAAGCCATATGTGTCCGATCAGAATTCATTGGCATGTTAAGCTGAACTACAAGGAGTACTGGCGGGTTAAGGTCACAATTACTAATTTCAATTACAATATGAACTATACACAGTGGAACTTAGTTGTGCAACATCCCAACTTTGACAATCTGACTCAGAGTTTCAGCTTTAACTATCAGCCTTTAACTCCGTATGCGGCAATAAGTAAGTTCAATCGATCTTTGTCACTTTTGGATGTATCTTGCTCTTTGCATTTTATGTCATCGAGAATACAATGATAATTTTATTGTTTCAGAATAGTACAGGGCGGCAGATGTTACCTGTAAATAGGAAATATACTAATACTCCCTTGGCTTCAAAACTTTCGAAGAATGAAAATTAAATATTCATTTTTTTAACATCACTAGAAGGATAACTTTTGTTTGTTTATGTTATTCAACAGATGATACTGCAATGTTATGGGGTATTAAATTCTATAATGATTTACTTTCCCAAGCTGGTCCTCTTGGTAATGTGCAATCGGAGCTACTTTTCCGGAAAGATAAAGCAACTTTTACTTTTGAGAAGGGTTGGGCTTTTCCAAGAAGGATCTACTTCAATGGAGATAATTGTGTTATGCCACCTCCTGATTCATATCCTTGGTTGCCTAATGCCAGTCCCGACCGGCTTGTCTCCGTGCTTAGTCTGTTGGTGGCTCTCTTGGCTGCAATGGCATTTTTATTCGGATATGCATAAATGTCAATCAATTTTATTCTATGAAATCTGGTATGTACCATTTTTGACTGAATCCTTTCAACTCTAGAACACAGAACTGGCAAAGGGAGGAGTTCCCATGTTTGTCTTAGTGATACTAGGCAGTTCAAGTGTGTCAAGGTACAGTGGTTTCTTTTTGACGTATGGTCAGCAAATTCACTATGATTTGATTGCTTGTGCTGTTCTATGCATGTTCATTTCTGTACTAAACCTTCTTGATTATAGAATTTCCACGATATTTTACTACAGTTGTAACAAAATAAGTCATTAACCAAAATTTTAGTTAATATATGCTTGCAGTTATATAGTGGTTTGTTTTTGTTGTAAATCTTAAATTCTGCTTCTCACGTCAGTTTCATGATTTACTTGGTAAAGGCATCATGAACTAAAACAAGATTCATATCGATAAGGTGCTCACCATTCACCATCAAACAATAAAGGCATTTCATGAAGGTGCATTACTTTATATAGTAATGAAAAACCCATCTGTGTGCATCTGAAGCATAAAGATCCCTTATGGGGCTTAGGTGATAGGAAAATGATGAACTATGGCAATGCAATACAAGAAACTATAGGAAATTAATGGACATATTTGTTACGAAATGGGTGCATATAGACCTGCTGACAAACTCGGGTACCACCGTGCTAGAATTTAGTTGCAAAATAGCCTTTCTGATTCGTTGAAAGAGCCTTGAATTTGTAATATTGTATACCTGTGCTCTCCCTGTTATCTGGGTAAAGATCTTCCCCACCGGTTCATACCCCATGGGAAACAATCACCAAAAAGTTACTAATAAGAAAAGCATTGCAGCAATGAATGTTGTTAAGTTGGACAAGAATAGGTCTTGATGGGCTGAATTTGGTAGAAATGGGTAAGTATCAGGTGGGGGTAGCATGCATTCATCACCATTGAAATAGACTTTCCTGGGAAATGCCCACCCTTGCTTGAAAGTGAAGGTGTCCTTGTCTTTCTTAAGAAGAACCTCTGATTGAACATTTCCAAATGGCCCTGCTTCCATCAATAGGTCATTGTAGTACTTCATGCCATAGAACATCCCTGTGTCATCTGCACCATAGCCGAATAGCTTGATTGAGTATCTGATTATAATTCAACTGCAATGAGAAATGCGAGCAAAAAAGTTGTTAAAAGTACTTACTGATCGACTCGTAGGGAACCAGAGGCTTGTAATCAAAGCTGAAAACCTGTGTTACATTATTAAGATTAGGGTGCTGGACAACGAGGCTCCAAAGTGTGTAATTCATCCGGTAGTTGAAGTTGGTGATCGCGACCTTAACACGCCAGTAGTCCTTGTAGTTGAGCTTGACATGCCAATGTACCCGAACTGGGCACATATGGTGCGTGCATTGAAGCAGTGGAGCGTTATCTTTCCTCGGAGTGTTCACTCCTACCATTTTAAGAATCTTGGAGTCACTCCTGCAGTCATTCATTTTAAGATGTTGATATTCATGCTGTCTGATATGTAAAAAGCATGTTTAAAGCATCAGCAATGGCAGCTTACTTGACACAACTGTTCTTGTTCTGGCATCCACATGCACAAGATGGGCAAGGAGTAATGGTTTCATTGTAGAAAGATGAGAAAGAGACACAACAATTTGGGTTTTTTCTAGCTAGAAACTGTGAATAAGTGCAGGTCACGTTCCATGTCACTGCCAGCATAGAACATTCAAACATGATTTAATCACTGTAAATTAGGATCATGTCATTTTGCTAAGCAGATCAATCTAATTGCAGCGGTTACAATCCTTCATAAATTAAGATAAATCTGGATCATGTGAGCCAAAAGAACTTACTGAGGGCCTGAGTTTTTCGCCGCCGATCAGGGGTGAGAAAAGTTGTGGAAGGCACAACTTTCGCAGGACCGCAGGTGTAGCCTGGTCCTGGACCAAGTAAAGTGAAGTTCTTGGGAAGTTTGACAGTCCTGTTTGAAGTACCGGCTAATCCAACACTGACTTGGAAAGCTGAGACAGCAGCTTGAGGGTCTTGACCCCATGCAGCAAGCACTCCACCCTTGCAGCAATTGGTGAATTGTTGGTTGTAGGGAACACCAGGCAGCAAGTCTACAACTGTGGGGGTTTTCTTGCAGCAGTGAGGTATGTTCCCTTTGAATTTTGAGCAATCACCTTGCTCAGTTGTTTGAGCCCCTACCATCGACCATATTACTTCTTTCTTAGCCCATGTCCACCCCAAGGTCCAACCGGGACTCATAATGTGCCGGTACATTTGAAAATTGTTCATTGTTACCACTGCCTGGAAAATCAAATGTCATTGGCACCGGAATCTCAAATATATATATATATATATATATATATATGAATCTAGGATAATGAAATAATTTTCTGTTATTTAGCACTTACTACGTAGCCATCTGGCGTCCAAGACACAATATCCCATTTGATTGTTACATTTCCATTTGGATCCAAAGGATCATATGCAGCTGCAATCACAAAAGCAAAGAAATAAAATGCAAGGCAATGGAATAAAACGGAAGTGGACCAAACCAATAAAGAAAGAAAGAAAAAACTCTAGGAACTGAATAATATTCACCTGCATGAGACAAGAGCACAAAAAGGAGCAAAACTGAGATGAAAAATCTCATCTCCACTGCCTTGAACAATTTGGAAATGTTCTGATTTGAAGCAATATTCCAAAAATTCGGTTTTCGAACAATTGCTGGAGGCAAATTATTCCTGTGAGTTATCTTCAATAATGAAATGCAACTGCAGTGGCAGCCACCATAAGTAAAAAAAAAATGTTGGTTGTGTTGTTTGAGTGCTAAGAAAGATAGGGAAGATCTTTCCACATTTTCCAATGTTGGCAGAGTTTGGAAGATGGCTTACCGACTGGTTGTTAACTACTTGTATTGTGTCTTACAGTTATATATATAGCTCTCAGATTCAGGATTTTTTGGCTTTCCATAACTTGAAGCAACTGCTTTGGTTGAGACTAAGCGGGAGGCTTAAGAGTTGTCTGAGCACAACGTCTCAACGGCCCCCATCGAGAGTGACTTTTGGCAGGTTTTTAACCACAATAAGGCATTTTCCAGAAGCTTGGTTTTGTTCTTTATTTTTTGAATCTATAACATATAAATTAATCACTGGAATAGGGTATTTGAGTTTGGACTGCCTTTGACAAGTAATCATATTCAAGTTTATTTCTTCTTCAAGCTCAGTCCATTTTTGATCCGCTCAAAACCCATATATTAAAGAAAATTAATGACCTAATGCATCATAATAAACAGAGTTAGGCTTTTGAATCACAATTCCCCTTATTTATAGACACGTTCGTAATTTATCTTTGTTACTTAGATTTGAAAATAAATATAGGATACAAATATGTATCTTATACGGATATATTTAATTTCTTTAAAATTTTTATATATTTAGAAGATTATTGTTTGACAAAGAAAATTGATATGCAAAAAATATAGAATTCGTCGTGGAGGCAATATTATATGTGTATATATGTATGTATGTATATGTATATGTATATATATATATAGTTAGATTGTAAGCATTGTATTTGAACATATGCATAGTAGAAATAATGAAAAATGTGCATGAGAAAAATGAATACTACAAAGGAATCATTGTTATTGAGAAGCTTTGATTGTTGTGCCTAAGTATGTGTAGAATTGAGAAGGAAGAGTTAGAGGGAAGTAAACAGTATAGGGGACAAGTAGTCAGATAATCCAACAAATCAATTCCAATGCTTCAATCATAAAATTTCTCACATGCAATTTCTCTTTCTGCAGTCTTCTGCATTTCATCGCAGTTTTGAATAAGTTTTTTTTTTTTTTTTCTACCTTTCCAACATGTGCAAAGGCCGGCGGCTTACGAGTCGGTTCATGAACAATTTGAATCAATATGATCTGATTTATAATTTAATAATAAAAATAATAATATTATTTAAATTTTATTATTAAAATATATAAATATTAATATAAAAATAAAAATAAAGATCTATTTATATTAATATATAATATTTTAATAATATCATAAATAATAAAATGAATTTCTGAATTTTTTTATCGTGGTTCTAAGCAAGCAAAAAATTTTTGAATTACCAAATTACAACCTAATCTATAAATAAGTCTAAGTACTAAAAAATATTCAGTAACTTCAAAACAATATATGACTACGTATCTGTAAATACCTAGACTGGAGCTGTTTGATCTTTCGTAGAACCTGGGACATGAGACTCGGTCATTATGAGCCAAGCACACCAAGCCAACAGGCCGGGACAAGGGCCGGTGAGAGAGGAAGAGAACGAAGGAGAATTAAAAAAAAAAAAAAAAAACCTTTTATTTTTTTTGGTTCTTTGAAAAAGAGTGAAAGATATTTAAATTTTTTAAAAATATTAAAAATTTAATTTTTTATGTAAAATAATAAATATATTTTATAAAAATTTTAATAAATAAAAATTATAATTAAATATCGAATAATAAAATTGAATAATAATAAAAATTTATGTTAATAGTCCAAAATTTTCTTTCAACCCAACCAGTGAAAGGTTCAACAATTCCAAATGTTTACAGATGAGCATATATTCTCACTCGAAAATTATATTAACATGCCATTTTATTTTATGTTTTTACTTGTTACGCCCATAAATTAATTTAATTGTAACATGATAATTTTATACCATATATATGTATATATAATTGTAAGGCCCATAAATTCATTCCCTGTTTTCATTCTTATTTGATTTTGTCACTTATTTTAGTTATATTAAATGTATTAATCAATAATTATTATAATTAATTTTAATATATTTTGATAAAAATATTATTTAATAATTAATTTCAAATAATTATATCTTATCGTTGAAATTAAGGGTTTAATACTTTACCGAAAAAGCATATAATTCTCCAAAAAAAATGACAATGGTTAACAAAAATCATTTTTACTTATAGTAAAATAATTAAGGTTAGATTTATTTGGCTACCTAAACAGTTTTTTTATAATAGCTTTAAAATCTTGGAGTTGGGAGTACATTATGGTCATATTTGCTTCGGTAAGAGTCTTTTATGCATTATTTAAACAAATACGTAATATTAAAAGTAAATAATAAGAGTTTCATCGAATTACGTCCCCTCATGATCAAGCAAAGGCTCAAAAATTAAAATTCAAGTTCAAATTTAATTTGACCTGATTCGATGATTTAAATAATTGATTAAAATATATTAAAAATTTTAAAAAATTATTTTTATTAATATTTATCTATTTTACAGATAACTTTAAATAAAAGATATTTTTAATTAATAAATAATAATTAGGATAAAATCGAATCATAAGAAACAACACCCAAACTTAATACAGGTCAAGCTGGGCAGGTTACCTCACCTTAAACAGGTCTACATCGAAAGTTTGGTAAATCTCAAAATTGTGTTTTAAGCTTCAAAATTGGACGTAATCATCAGTCAAAGTTCAAAGAAAAGTGCATCACATGAATGCTATCACAGCTCCTACCTAATATTTTAGTTTAATTTTGACTCACCTTAAATACAAATTTCGATTTAAATTATAAAAAGATTAAAAAAATTTAAATTTATCAAAATTAAAATAGATTCAGATTTTTTAAAATTTAAATTGATCAAATCAAAACTTAACCTGATCTGTTTTGCTTCATTTTAGTAAAAAGGTTTGTTTTCTTTAACAAAGATAGTAGATTTATAAGTCTTCAAATTGAACATGTAACTTGTGGAAATCTTCAATTTAAAAATGTAAATTCAGAATTAAATTTGTTAACAGTACAATTTTCTTCCTGCAGAGATTGGGCTGGAATTGTCTAAGGCTTAAACTCTCGATTTATAGAAAACGAATGCGATTAATATGAGAAATTAATGAATATAAAGTTTTTCTCATAAGATGTGAGCAATACATATTCAAATCGTAATTTTTAAAAGTTGTCGTGTTTCGAACTTTATGATTGACACGATAAGAAAAGTTGTTTTCCACTGCGTTTTTAAATTGTACAAATAAAATTAAAAGATAGATAATTATCTTATACATCGAAGATAAAAAAGATTATATAAATTAAATTCGTGAATTAATACATATCTCGTAGAATATAATTTTAAAATAAAAATAAATAAATAATATGTGTCATCTTATAAATTTTTTTTTATGAAATTTTTTTAATCAATTATCGATGCATAGAATAATTATCGTTAAAAAATTAAAGATATTTTTTTATCTTAGCATTTTAATTTTTGTTTTTCATGCAAAAGAAGCTTTTTTTTTTGTTATATTAATTTTTTAAATTTGTTTTGATAGAAAGAAAACTTCAGCTACAGATAAAAGAGACAACTATAATTATTAAAATTTAAACTTATTAAATTCTCTCTTAAAACTAATAACTTGAACTAAGTTATGTAATTTTCGATTAAAAGTAGATTTTAAAGCAATACTAGTAAATGCCCAAGTTTAGCCCCAAACCTAGCTATAAAAGCCTATATATTGGGCTCAATGAATCTGGTAGATCCAAAATGCCTTTAAAGTGTGTTCTGCAGCCCAAAAATTTTGAGCCTAATTTAATTTTTCGAGTAATTGCAGATTCACCTACACAGGCTGCCCATCCTTTGACGCCTGGACAGAACACCCTCAAAATATTCTCTTCCATTTCAGTTCGAGAAAACTAGCAGAATTTATATTGGCAACATAAATTACGAATTGAGCTAGATGTTGCCTTTCTTATTTTATACACTAATAGTAAAAAAAAATTTATAAAATGATACAGTATAGGGTATTTAAATAAATTAATAAATAAATGTGATATGTGCCAATTATAAATTTCACTTATGAATATGAGATAATTATTTGAATTAAGATAATTTTGGTAAAAAATCTATAGCATAGAATTTTACCACAAAATGCAGATTTTTTCCTTTTAGAGTTGACATGTAAGCTTGGTTCAATCTTAAGCATCTCTTCCCCTTCGCTAGTTATAAAAATAAAAACAAAATAAAGGTTATTTTCTAAAAATTGTAACACGATTTGGAGGGAAAATAAATGATTTATATATCCTTCATTAAAAATGCTTTTGAAAAAAAATTATTTTATATACCAACGGTGAAAATGATTTCACAAAAGGGGTTTATGAAAGTGACGTGTGTCTATAAAATATATTAAAAAAATTAAAAATAAGAAATGAGATATATCATCCCGTGAATTTTACTTATAATTTTTTTATTTTATTATCAATGTATGAAACAATTATCCTTAAAAAAGTATTATCACCTAACTATGAAGTCATTGACAGCTGCAAATTGTTTTCGTTACATTAAAAATTAAGAGCCGTTAAAGATAAGGTAGAATATTGAATATTCTTTGCTGAAACATGGAAGTTTAGCCTCACGGAAAATTAACCTTTTGTAATGATGGATAAGTTTAGGAATGCAAAAGCACATAAAAAAAAAAAGTCAAGTCCATAAGAAAATTATTATATTAGAAAAACTTCCTAGTCATTACCAAGTTAAAAAAAAAAAAAAATCTTATTAGCTAATATTTACATACATCATATAAGAATTATTTAATTATTATTTAATTTTTTTTACATTTCAAATATTATTTTATATTAAATTTTAAAAAATAATACACTAATTATATTTTAATTTTTATAAATATCAACATATATTAACATTAAAAATAAAAACTTTTGATTGGATGAGTTCTAGGAGAATCCGAACATTCTATTCAGTCTTTCAAATTAAATTCCAAACTTTGTCAACCCAACGAGGCTCAATAAAGGCTTATTCCAAAGCTAGCACATCAGGAAAACAAGAGGCTCAAGCACCTGGTTTTTTCGGCCCTAATGTTGAGGGTTTAAGTCAAGATATTAAATGTAGCCCACTGAAATGAAAATTAACACACGTCATGCCAACCAGGTCAATCTCCTTCCTAGGCTGCTTCCTTCTTATCAAATTAACACTATAAATATTCAGATTTGCTTTGAAATCGAATTTCAAAGAATAAACTTGCAAAGTCTGCCAGGAAATCAAACAAATCGATCCTTTTTTGGGGAGTGTTCGAAGCCTTATTTTTCCTAGCTAAAAAAGAAGACAAGATTTTCTGATGGGCCGCTGGATGAAGCCAGAGGTAAGGAATGGGCAACAATGAAGCCTAATTACCAAGATTTTATTTTTTTAACTTTATTCGAAAGTGATTATTGGCGGCTTAGCTACCGCATTATTTTTGTTCGTGTCATGATTTTAATTTTCCAATCTCACAATTCGTATCTATATTATGTTTTTAATTTTTATCATGTTATAATCGTATTTAAAATATTTTATATATAAATATTTAGATATGTTAATAATTGTCTTGTATAAATTTTGAAACATTTATATATTTATATTATATCTTATTTTAATTATTTTTATGTTAAATTTATATAATCATATTTAATATTGTCATGTTATTATTGTCAATTTAATTTTTTTCAGTTTTTTTTCTTTGGTTGATGATTTAATTATATATATATATATTTATTTCAGGTTTACCCTCTAATAGGAGCCATGACCTTTGTAACAAGCATGTGCATCTTTCAGCTTACAAGAAATGTTTTCCTAAATCCTGCTGTCAGGTAATATTTCTACACGCAGTTTTAATGATAAAACAGTTTCCTAGAGGAAACTAAGCAAATGTGTCATTTTGGATTACAAAATATGAACTATATTTTTTCTCAGTAAATTGTTTTTCGTCGAATTCAAGATTTTCAAGTTGAAATTTCACGTTTTAACGGTTCAGTATTTTCTATAAAACAAGAACTTCTTCATATTATTTCAAATGCTTGAATTACTTGGTTAATGATAATTTTAGTATATTTATAAGCAGTGATAGGTTTCATCCAAATTAGGTTAGGTTTAATAAAGTTTTTTAGGAATCCGAATTGATCCAACCCGATTTTGATTACTATTTAAATAATAAAAATATTTTTATTTGGTAAATTTAATTATAAAAATATAATTTTTTATAAATAATTTAATGAATTTTAAATAATAAAACAGATTTTTGAACTTTGACTACAAACGAATAAAATTTTTTTTTCAGCCCGAGCACGATCTGACCTATAAACGCACTCCATCCATGTTTAAATGTTCTTAATTACGATTAAAATTTTTCATGGCTTTAAATTTCCGTCTTCCTGACGTTCTTTATTTTTTGCAGAATCAACAAAGCTGACCGTAGCAAGGCAGTCCTCGAAAACTACGAGGAAGGAGAAAAATATGCGGAACATGGACTGCGCAAATTCCTCCGAACTCGTCCTCCTGAAATCATGCCTGCCATTAACCATTTCTTCTCTGACGATAAATGATCAGTTCAAAGCAATAAATTAATGACGTATCCATGATCTCAAGCTTGCATGAATTTGGATTATGGAAGAACAACAACAAAAAAAAAAAAAAATGGATAGTCCTCATTTGCCCTTTTCTTTTTTCGTTTGGATTACAGCATTTGGAATGATACAAACTAATTAAGCTTTTCTTGTTATCCAAATAATGCACATATTGATATCCTTATAGATGTTGTATTATTTTTTTAGTCAATAAATATCATATTTTCCCAAATTTAAAAGTAGTTTATTAATCGTAATCTAACAAGGTATCAAAACTTTAGTATATTAAGCTATTTAAATACATTTAAATGCGTTTAATTTGTATTATTAATAATTATATATATATTAAAGTTACAATTAATGAAAAGTAATAATCAAATAATGAAATATTATCGAGATTGAATTCGAGCTTACAAAGTTTTTTGTGTGGCATTCAGCACAAGCTGAAGCAGATAGCAAGCTCGACGGGTTATTTTGACCTGTGCAAAGGACAGATCATAATAAATATTTTTTCCCTTTTTTTTATAAATTTTTTATTTTCATTTTGATTGTTGATTGGCTTGTGCAATGGTTATTAAATTGTCTTGGTTATTAAAAATCGACAAGGTTTGAAAATTTTGATTTCAATTAAATTAAATTTAAAATAAAATTTTT
>JAQSVH010000003.1:11260164-11272248 GCA_029448705.1 Adansonia digitata
ATAGCTGGCCTTCGATCTAGCTTTGTTTTAATAATCCAATTAATTTATTTTAAATTAATTTGTAGCACATGATTTCATATTTTTAAAATCTTTAAATTCTTGAGTTTCATGTAGACATGCATGCGATTACCATACTACTCTTAGCTCCACTTGGAAAGGAAAAGTCAAATTTTTTTTTATTTTAATTTTTGGCATATTAAAATGGGAATATTTTAATGATGTAAAGTTGTTATAAACCAATCAATTTAAGTAAAATGATTAAAAGTTAAAATTTTATTGAAATTAGATTTATTCAATGGTCAAATTTAGATATAATTTTTGTGATTCGATTTGACTCGTTTGGATCATTATTTAATCATCAAAATAGTTTTTTATTTAATTTTAATTATAAAAATATATAAATATTAACATAAAAATAATTTTTAATATTTTAACATATTTTGAACAGTGATTTGAATTGTCCGATTGAATAAAATTCAGATATGAACTTAAATTTTAAATTTTTTTAAGTCGTAATATTGGGTCCGAGAGCAAGTCTAATTGCAATCCATTCAAGCAAAAAAAATTTTTTTTTAAAAAAAAGTTTTGATTTCTAATGGGATCTACCAATTTAATTAAGTCGATTGACTCATTCTTTGCATGATTAATCTTTAGTATTTAAAGCTAGCATCTTTTTTCGTTTAGTGATTAAAAATGCATCAAAATAACATATTAAACTTAGAGTTTGAATCTAAATGTCTTCTCTTTTTTTAAGTTATCTTTACAATATTAATTATTTTTTCGTATAAAAAAATTAATTTTTAAAGTATATGAATCAAACGTTTTTTATTTTTTATATAAAAATATTAACAGGCAAAAAAATTGGGGTTTCTTTTTGTTTTATATTCATGTCTTTCTTATTTTCTAATTATTAAAATGTAACGTGTTCATTTGAGGTGTGCAGTCGCGTGAACAGAAGTAAACATGTTTTCTGTACGCCCGAAAACTCAGTCCGAACGTTATATAAATATGATAAAAAAATTAATTAAAATATTATATAATATAAAAATAATAAAAATAATATATAAATATGTTAAAATTTATATAAAATATATAATATTTTAAATAATATTATAATATATAATATAAATTATTAAATTATTAAATTTAAATAAAAATAGTTGGGGGAAAACTCGTTGAATTCGATTTTCTTGGGAAAAAAAAAAATCACTTTCATCTCATAAGTTTCATTTTCTCCTTAAACTCTTACCGTTTAAGCTTCGATCTCTCTCTCTCTCTCTCTCTCTCTCTCTCTCTCCCATCTCTTTCTTCCTCAAGTCGTGCCGCCTCACTCGTTTCTCACGTGAGTCGCCCACTCTCCTTCCACGTATATAATCACATACAAGCTCTTCCCTTTCAATCAACCCCCACCAATTACTCTACAAAAGAAAACAATCTTTTTCCTCTATTTTCCTTTTGTTGTTTCTCCTTTGTCGGTGAAAATGGTTGAGCCTGCAACAGCGACCCAAGCAGCAGCACCGGCAGTGCCTCTGCTGAAAGATGAGCTTGATATTATTATACCGACTATAAGGAACTTGGACTTTCTTGAGATGTGGAGGCCATTTTTTCAGCCTTACCATCTCATCATTGTTCAAGATGGCGATCCTTCAAAGATCATCAAGGTCCCTGAGGGATTCGACTATGAGCTTTACAACAGGAACGATATTAATCGGATCCTGGGTCCTAAGGCTTCTTGCATTTCCTTCAAAGACTCTGCTTGCCGTTGCTTTGGTTACATGGTTTCCAGGAAGAAGTATATTTTTACCATCGATGATGACTGCTTTGTGAGTTCCTTCTTCTTAATCCTGTTGTGGTGGTGTCTTACAATCTGGGTTTTACTTGTTTTAGTCAATTTTTGGATCCTTAGATTGTTTTGTTTGGAAATCTGGAAGCTTTTGTTTTTCTTGATTTAAAGTTTTCTGATGTTTTAGTATCTGGCTTTTTATTATTCTGGTCGAAAGTTGAATCCTTTCATTGTTTCGATTGGGGATTTGGATGCTTTGGTTGTTTGGTTGATTTAATTTTGTATGCATATGTTTCAGCTTCGCTTGTACATGATCATGGAGATATACGTTTCTGTTCGACCGTGTTATACAGCTAAAGATTCTAAAATCTTGGATGATTGTATCTGCTTGTGTTATTATATATTCCTGCTGAATGATGAATCAGCAATCTAGAAGTCAAGATCTGAACAGTTGATTTATTTCCGAGTGATGATTATGTGAGGAATTGTTTTTGTAGCTAATGAATTAATTTTAACATTGTTGGTTCAAAATGATTAGGGACTTGTTTGTCTCTTTCAGAATATAAGTAAATTAACATTCCTACCACAATGGATCTTTTTTCATGATTAGGTTGCTAAGGACCCTTCTGGCAAAGCAATCAACGCACTTGAGCAGCATATCAAGAACCTGCTAACCCCATCCACTCCTTTCTTCTTCAACACTTTGTATGACCCATTTCGAGAGGGTGCAGATTTTGTCCGTGGATACCCGTTCAGTCTCAGGGAGGGTGTTGCAACTGCTGTTTCTCATGGCCTGTGGCTAAACATCCCGGATTATGATGCACCAACCCAACTCGTGAAGCCTCTTGAGAGGAACACTAGGTAAAATCCGTATTTTTTTTTCCTTTTCCAATTTTTAATGAAATTAAAACAGCTTTTTTCCTTTCCAAAGATGTTTCTTCCTATCCTTAGTGATTAATAAGGCTATTGAGAAATCAGGTTTGTGGATGCCGTTCTGACAATTCCAAAGGGCACCTTGTTCCCCATGTGTGGTATGAATTTGGCTTTTGACCGTGAGCTGATAGGCCCTGCCATGTACTTTGGACTCATGGGTGATGGGCAGCCAATCGGACGCTACGATGACATGTGGGCTGGCTGGTGCACCAAGGTACATTGTAGTTTCTTATTTGTATGACAATTCGATCTCTGTTGACAATCTCTTTCAATCAGAAAAAGGGATGTCATACAGAAATTTTATGGGCTAATGTCCATTGCCTGCATGATGATTGTGTTAGGTGATATGTGACCATTTGGGATTGGGAGTCAAAACGGGTCTACCTTACATCTTTCACAGCAAAGCAAGCAACCCATTTGTGAACCTAAGAAAGGAGTACAAGGGCATATTCTGGCAGGAAGAGATCATTCCATTCTTCCAACAAGCTGTTCTTCCAAAAGACTGCACCACTGTTCAAAAGTGCTATATTGAACTGGCTAAGCAGGTCAAGGAAAAGCTTAGCAAAGTTGATCCCTACTTTGACAAGCTGGCTGATGCCATGGTCACATGGATTGAAGCCTGGGATGAGCTCAACCCTACTGGTGCTTCTCTGCCAAATGGCAAAGCAGCTTAGAAAAAGTTTTCAACACATGCTGATGCCATGGTCAAACATCTATTTGAAAGCCTGGAATGTGCCTTTAACACAGATGGAGCTCCTAGACCCAATGGCAACGCAAAATAGCAAAACTTTATTGGCCACAGCCGCCACTATGTCCCTACAGTTAATGAATTAACGATAGTTTTCTTTTTTCTATTGTATCTTTATTTATTTATCTTCTTTCTCACTAGATTTTGGCGGGATATAATGTAATTTTCTTAAACTTTTATGTGATGAAGTGACAACAATAAAATGCATTAGCTGGTTTAGCATTGCTTCCATTTTATAATAAAAATAATTCCTTCTGAATCCAAGACTTAGCTTTATTAATTCATATAGTTATCCTTAATAAGTGATTCATAATATTCGAAGATCATCAACATATCTCTTAACAATTTCCTTAATCCTGAACTGACGGTAGGAGGAACGGGGTTTCATTCAAAAAAATGCAGCACGAATCTTGGATGCTTCTCATGGTTTTGAAGCTGGCTATGTTTCATCCATGGAGATTCAAAAATTCAAAGACAAGAAAAAGAATAATCTCTAGTATAAACATCAACAAATTCCAAACAAACTCTTTCACCCGACGAAAGAATGGGTTTTCATTTTAAAGAACATCTTACATCATAATTTCCAAGACCACAAAACAGCAATAAGTTGCTTCAAGATCTAAATAGTTTTCGAACAGAAATTACATTTTGCAAAATTGATTATGGTCGCACAATAGTGGCTTCCAACTCTCAAAAAAAAAAAATGACAATTTTGGCTTTGAGGCAGTAAAATGAAGTTTTTGCCATCTTGGCTTTTATTATCTAATCTATGATTCTGCAGTAGCATCATCTGTCTTTTCGGTCTTTTGGCGTTTGGCATCTTGCTCACCACCTTGATGGTTGAGACATCCGTTTACTGCCTCTTCACCCAAAAGAGATATGTGCTTGCTGGTGATTTGGCGACCTGCTCTGAGCTTTGGCCCCCAGTGCCTTTCGGGATTTGGAAGGAAACGAGCAACTTTCTTCATTTGTGCCTTGCTCAGTGATGCAATGGCTCGAGCAAAATTTGCCTGCAAAAGAAGTGGGGAGTGAGGGATGTTTAAAGAATTCTTCCTACCTTATATCTCAACTTGTATATGAGCATGTTTACGTTGGAGAAAGCATCCGTTCGCATGCAGAACATGAAACAAGGACCGAGGGGATTGGGAATCGGTATGCAACTATAGAGGCAGCACGGAAAAAAAATACCTGAAGAACAGGTTCTTTGGCAAGTATCACACTTCCAGGCTGATCAGCTGGTTGAGCTTTCACAGGATGATTTTTAACCTATAGAGGGGGGAAAAAGAACTTATGAAATCATTTCATCACACCTCTGTTAACCAAATTACTGCATGGGGCATTGGGGAGGTTAAAATTCTGATAATTTAATCAAGTTTACGTGTTCGAACCATATTATATTCAGTGTGTGCACGTCAACAAAAAAAGAAGGAAATAGAGAAACAATAGAAAATAAGCCCTTACCCAGCAGCGCATTATGTCCCAAATAACATCCATGGGAGCATCTGATTTTAGTCCCAATGGATTCACATGAGTTCCAGAAATACGATATCCTGCATTGATCACAGCAGAGCGGAAAATAACTGCAGACGGGGAAGTGCATTTTAGTGTAGCACAGAGGTTGTGCAGACTCAAAAATAGAGGAACATCAGGCAATTCCTGTAAAGAAATTCCAAATTGTGTCAAGAACATAAAGATCTCAAAAAAGAGTAGAACTCGTTTCCTTTAATAGGTTTTGTCATATATATTCGATGAAATTTCATAAACTGATACAAACAATTTACAAAACATCTTACATCTAATGACATGTTTCTCTGAAATATCATACCTTACACTTTCACATTCAAAATATGTGCTAAAACCGGTCATATTGAGCCTTTATTTCATAACTCAGTATCAGCACAGAAAATAGGACGCCTCACGGTTATTGAAATAAACCTAATGGGAACTATGCTCTAAGGGTGGAAAGGGGACTGCCAAAATAAAGTTTTAAGGACAAATAAAAAAAAAAAAAAAAGCGCATACCTCTGAAATTGTAGTCAATACAGCAGAGATGCGATCATATGCAGGATAACGATCCTTCATGGATTTTACATCTGCTAGTATGCCAGTTACCCACTCTTGATCAGAAATTGGAGCAGACCATATAGGGCCACCCATGTTAAATTTCTTCCCACAATCACTACACTCTCGAGGGACAACAGGAGCGAAGCCTGGGAGATACCTCACACTGGTATTCTGGAAATAGAAAGTGGACACAAGATCAACATGTCACATAAATCAAAATTAAGCATCCCAGGGTAAGGATAAAATTTAAAATGGGAATATTTAAAAAGAAAATTCGCTACAACTACATCAGATCGCCATCCTTAACAATAACAATAATAATAATAATATAAAAAGTTACAAACAACTGCAAGAATCACAAAGCAGTCTTCTATCAAATATCACAAGAAAGGCTCAAAATTTTTCCAAACCCTATTAAAACCTACGAGTGGCATGAATGTGTCACCAATAGCAACATTAAGCAACTAAATGCTCAGACATAAGAGTGTACTTTAAAGGAGTTCGGATGTGTACCTAAATTATTACTCCACTATGTAGAATCACAGATGATGCAAGCCATGCGCATGTAGACAAATAAAAGG
This sequence comes from Adansonia digitata, assembly GCA_029448705.1. Lineage (NCBI taxonomy): Eukaryota > Viridiplantae > Streptophyta > Magnoliopsida > Malvales > Malvaceae > Adansonia > Adansonia digitata. The sequence continues at coordinate 11,266,274 of JAQSVH010000003.1, forward strand.
CACCAAGGGCATGATAAATCAGGAAACAAACCTTAGAAACAGTTCTTCCGATAGGCTGTAGATGAAAAGAATCACAACCAGTGCACTGATAGACATATGAGAGCTTAAGGGGAGTATCCTTCATCGCACTTACTGAACTGCATCGAGTTAGGTGCCCTTCAATCATCATTACGTTAAAGTGCCATTTACTTCACTAAACTAAATTAAAACAAATAGGTCACCTACGAGTATATGCGAACAAAAACACGGACATAAAAGTCCATCTGGACAGATAGCACAGGAACAATATAACATTTGTAGCGGTTCGCATGACTCTGTTTTGAACAAAAAAGGAAATACCAATTATGCCACACAAGAAGATTGTTATTGGAATTGAATTCTAAAATAAAGCATTCACCAAGAAAGTATACTACGAAAATGCATTTCCATGCCAACATATTAAAACTTAAAAGATACAGTTACAATTATCTTTTCTAACAACCATTATCTATTAGAAGTTTGCTAATGAAAGAATGAAGGAATCCTAGATACCATGCTCCTTTTGCACCAGAGAAAAGATTTGTGTACTATATAGTGTGTTTTAAATGCAGAAAGAACAAGCTTTCTGAAGGATATGAAACTACCTCAATGCAGGCAAGGAGGATCCTCAAAGCCATTTCATAGCAATATTTCCCTCTCAACAGGTATGATGCATATCTGTTTCCAAGAGCAGGTATGGATAAGCAGACATATTCAAATCTATAGTTCAATGAAGGTAAGGCAGATCAATCTTACTTAGAATAGCAAACCTCTCCATTACCCCACAGAGGACTGCCATATCGGTAGCAGTGCACATCAGCATGCCCCCATCAACAACAGATTGAACTGCGGAGTCTAGGAACACAGAAGGTGAACCATAAGGATCAAGATCAACCTGAAACACAAATTTAGCAATAAAGAGTGTAAGCACGATTCCCTCTAGAATATTGCCACCCAGAAACAATAAAAGTTGGCCATTAGTTATGAAATATGGATAACAAATAACAAAAACCAACTATAAATTCCCATCCAATTCATAAACTTTTCTTTTACCAAGTACAAAGTGGTTTTGAAATAAAACGAATGCAGAACAAGAACGACTCCCATTGATGGAAATTTTCTACGATGTTTGATTTAAGGCCTTAACTACCAACTAGCATATGCATATCAGATCAAAATTCTTTTGCAGCAGTTGAGCATACATGCAAATCACAATTTCTATAAAAATAATTAATTTAAAGTATTAAATAGCAATATACCATATCGAATTCTTTTGGGTGGGTAAGCATGTAAACACGGAAATCAGCAAGATGTGACTCCACTTTTGAACATGCTGGAGAACCGTTGAACTTTATGTTTCTCTGGCAAGCTTCAACTGCCCCTGCAAACAGAAACATGGTATTGGTAAGTATATTAAGCAAGTCAAGCACATAGGTAAAATTCTGTTTGCATATAGTAATACAAAGCATGAATATGCATAGGAACCCAAAATGCAGAAACTACAGTTTATCCCTTGGCCCATAATGTTTCTTCAAATAACATAAGTCCAACACCAATACATATATAGTACCTTTATCATTGTCTAAAGCAATAACTTGACCAATCCCTCGTACTTCCCGAGCATATCTCAGAGCCCTTAACCCAGATGCAGACAAGGCCTATAAAATCACCAGAAAAAGAACCCAGAAAACAAAATGACTAGCACCGGGGGAAAAGCATAAAAATATATATCTGAAAAATAGAAGAAAAACCTCTAAAACTCTTGGTGGTTGAGCTCCCCTTGAACTTTTCTCTCTGTCTTAACTGGTTCTTCTGATGTACTAAATGGTTCTTCTTGAAATTTCTCATCAGGCCCTTCACATTCTTCATTTGATATTTCATTATTCAAGCTAGACTCATTACGTTTATCTTCAACATCAGATGTAGTGCCATTCTTCTCAGGCACCTTTGCTACTGATTTGTTTCTTTTTGACGATAAGGCCTCATATTCCTGCTTCCGTCTTGATATAAATGTCCTCAGGACGGCAATGGACATGTCTCTGTTGTTAACCTGATAATTATAGTAAATCTTTAGATCCTCTACCAGTAAATGACAACCAAGCAACCAATTAACACTATAATTATACTGCAGAGGAAACAATATCCTACTCAAAGCATCTACAAATAGATTTCAATAAAAGCAGTAAATTACATTGAGAAAATTTTTAGTTACTTTCTTTTCCCACCGTTTCTCAGCAGCCAATCACGGCGCCTTTAGTTCAAACTACTGACCAAAAACTTAAAATTTTTCAGACATAGCATAATTTAGAAGAACCCCCAAAAAATATAAGCTTCCAAAGTAAAAAAATAATAATAATAACAACTAAAACCACGAAATCAATCACATTTTCACGGCCCATCAGTTCAACATTTAAGCAAGACGTAACATTTTCCATACAAAACCCATAATTAGTTTCCCATAAAACACCCAACTCATCACAATAAAGAGAGCTTTCCAATAGACCAAAAGCCACCCATTAACTAAAACTAAAAACCCATCAAAATTCCAACAATGAATTCAATCAAAACCAAAACAAAAGAAGTGAAACTTTGGAACCTGGGTTTTGTTGTAAAAGACTTCGTTTTTAGCATGCATAAGAATCTCAGCTTCTCCTTCCTTGATGATAGTGTAATCATTGAAATCCGTTGTCATAGTTTCACTTTTCATGCAATAACAAATCTGCATTCCTTTTATTTTTCCTTTCCTTTCCTTCTCTTCTTGTTTCTCTGTTTTTACGTTTGTTGTTGTTTGAAATTACGTATGCTTGCAATATAGAAAGCGAAAACCCCATTTTTACCTTTATTTTTATTTTTTTAAATTATCTGGTTGGGGTGGGAGAGGGGGGGGGGTAAACTTTTCAGGCTTTTCTTAAACCCTGCCTTCTTAGTGCACGTTAGAGTTCTTTAGTAGTTCTTTGCTAACATGAGCCAATGTCTTTTCCAAAATATAAAATTAAAAAAAAAATTCATTTTTTGCTGTCTCAGCTCTCACTGCTATTTCTTCCTCCTTTTATTTATTTATTTTCTCACTAACTTTAAACAAATTAGAACTTATCACACTCTTCAGACAGGAAAAAATATATATTTTTTAAAGAAAATTATAGTATTTTAAAAGGGAAAAATAAGTTAGTAATTTTTTAGTTGTATTTAATTTTTTAAAAAAATTAAAAGATATGAGTAATTTTTTAATGAAAGTTTTTTGAATTAAAAGACTTAAATACCTCTAATTTTATTTATTATTATAGTTTTAATTTGATGTTTATGTATTTTTCTTAATCGAATGGATGTCAATTAATTCGTCACATTAACTCAATCAAGAATTTCATAATTAATATTTTTTTAAAAATTAAAAAAAAAAGATAAATTATACTTTTGATCATTTAATTTTTCAAGAATTTATATCTGGGCCACCCAAATTAAAAAACTACACAATCTAATCAACGTTGATGAAATTTTTATCTCCATTGTGAATATTTAATCATTAATGTGACTTTACAATGATTTGAATATTATAATTACAATAACATAAATATTAAAAAACAATTTCAATTTTGTAAAATAAAAATAATGAATGCTAGTTTCTTATTTTTATAAATTTTGCATTCTTATTTTATAAAAAAAAATAATGAAGTAATGTTAGCTTTAAAATTTTAGAATTCTCTATAAAATTAGATCTCTTCTTGCTTTTAACAATTAATATTTGTAGTCATGCGTCACACGTGAATTTTTGTTATTTTATAAATTTTTAAACATATAATTGTCTATTTTATAAATAAATATAATTAATAAAGTATTTATTAATAAAATTTGTATTAACATATAATGTTTTTTCCACCTTTATAATTATATCAAATTAATAGAAACTTTATTCTCTTTAATATTTCTAATTTAAAAGTGTGAAGACAAAGAAATTTAATATAAATTTTAACGATTTTTTTTTTAATGTAAGATGAAGCAAGTAAACTATTTAACAAAAGTGATCAAAACCAAAATTTATTGAAAGTAAAATAAATTGCTAATGATTAAATTGTAAGGTTTAAAGATGGGTGACCAAAATAAAAATTTTCAAAATGTTAAATGATTAAAAGTATAATTTATCTTTTTTTCCTTCAGTTTTCAAACAAAAAGTTTTTCAAAATTCATAATGCTATAAGAACAATGTCACATAGCATGTTAGCTAATGCGGTAGTGCAACATGGCATTCTCGTATCATTCAATCTTTAGTCTCGACAAAAAATAAATAAATTTTTATAACGGTAACGCTAATATTGATAACTTTCGAAGTTTAATAACCAAAGTAAAAAACACATGAATAAATGAGTAACTATCTATATATATATATATATTAATATATTAATACATCTAAAAACTCCTTGGGATTTATTTTCGAGGAGCAGCCCCTGGTACCCAAGTTTTCTCAATGATTTTAACCTAATTCTCCAATATGAAAACAGTACGGATTATGCCCTTTGGACAAAATTTGATGCTTTCCACCAAGTTAGTAATTAGCAATCACCATTTTTTCTCCTCTATTTGGTAATATGATAAGAGTGTTTCAAAATATTTGTCCTACCTTATTTTTTCAAACGATTTTAAAAATGTACTCGTCTTTCCAAAACGATGAAAATTATACTTCTCCCCATATTATACTTCCCAAATGTTTCGCATAAAAATTCAAACAAAATCGAATTATTTGATCAAATCAAAATATTTTAATTAATTAGTCAACAATTGATATAATTTTAATCGATGGTGGAAATTTTTGAGATATTTTAATTTTCTAGTAAATCAATTTTCGATTAATCAAAATTAAATTATACATATAGTAACCAAAACATTATTCTAATAATTGCATATTATGTATGGTTTATTTGTTTTATTAAAAGTTTAGAATGTGTGTTTATTTTCAAAAAGAGTAAATGAAAATAATGTACTTACTTGGCTCACAGCTTCTCAAGTCACAAAATCATGTATTAAAAGGTTGGTTCTATTACTTATTTTGGTATTTTGAGTTACTATTGAAAGTGACCAAAAAATTCAATTACCTTATAATGGATCGAATTAATCAAAATAATTTTGATCAATTAAAAGATTTCTTTTGCAATTCGAGTCAATTATGGGTTAGATTCCCTTGTTGAAAAATTTTACAAAAGAATCAAATGTAAGTGATTCCTACACCTGACAATTGTATGACAATTGCAGTAGCTTCGAACATTGATTCCTATGCCTAGCTATCCAATTAGGGCATTGATTAGAATTCAGAGCCGAGCTCCATTCACGTAGCTATAATGATATCCAACAAACTTAAAATTCGAATATTAACATTCGTAATTTTTGACATAATTCTTTATCTCAAGGCTATGGCCTCATTTGCATATAAAAAAAGTACATAGACTACTTTTTTCAAACAATCAAAATTCATACATCCTATTTCTTCAAAACTGATCAACCAATCTATTTCCAAACAAACCGAAGCCCTAATGTGAATGTTTCCCTAATCCAAACTAGGCTGGGCCAGGATAGACACTACCTATTGCTACCCAGACTCTTCAATTTTTTTTTATTAAATATTCGTATTTGATATTTGTATCCGTCGTATATTTAAATATAGGTATGAGAGCATAATCGATCAAATATATATATATATAAAAACTAACAAAATATTACGATTACCCATGTTGGATGCATACCCCTATCAGATACCAACCGGATTCTGGATAACATAGGATATTTCTAAAGTGGATTTATCACTATCATTTAGGATCATCAAACATGAGAACATTAATCTTGTTGATCCCAACATCAGATAAGGGCTCATTTGGCTGATCATCTTCCTTCATATGAGACAAAAAACTTGAAGCTTCTCTGCTAAAATCATCTACAAAACAAAGCATCACAATAAGCAAACAAAAGTTCCA
>JAQSVH010000003.1:11273773-11302128 GCA_029448705.1 Adansonia digitata
CGACTCATTTTCCTTTTAGTAGTTATCATTGTCTCTTTTTTTAGTTGAAGTTCTTTGTTGTACATTTCTTGATTTTGCTCTTTTCTTGAGATTAATGACAAAATATATGTTTTCAGCACTGATTTCTCAGATTGTAAGTGAAATAGCTTCTATGCTGTCATCTGTCTTTAGTCTTAATTTTATTGGGTTTTTTTTATACTATTCATTTAACCTCTCTAATAATCTGCAATTAGTCTTAATTTTATTGTTTTTTCATACATAATTTTCAAAGAAGTTTAACGGGAAATCATTCAGTTGTAGATTACATGTTAATGCAAATGACAGTACCCTTTAATTTTTTTGTTATGAAAAATTGGTCAAACCAAATTAACTAAACTTTGAAGAGTCAAGTTTAGTATATATGACTCTTCTTTAGTTAAAGAACTTTGTTTTACATTTGAGTTTTTGTTTGTTTGTTGAGATTTTACAACATAAAAACTTCTTCGATATCGATTCGTCAGATCAGTTCATAAGAGAAAGTTATATATATATTTACCTGTATCTGTAACAATCTGCATCTAGTCTTAATTTAAATGTTTTTTATTTGTTGTGCTTGACACTTTTATGTTCACATAAGTTTAACAGGAAATAATTAAGTAGCATATTACGGAAACATTTTGTTTTAAAATAAAGGTATTAATTAACTATTAACCATTAACTACTGTATTTAATAGAAGGGTACAGCTATTAACTACTGTATTTAATATAAGAGTACTACTATAAATTATAACTTAACTAATCTAATTAGTAGGTTACTTTAAGATATTAATTAGTAAAATCATTAAATTAATGCAAATGGTAGTAATTAACCCTTAATTTTGGTTATGCAAAACTGTTAGAACCAGATTAATTCGTCGAGTTTACCAAATTTCCTAGTGCTTCGTGTCATAGAGTTTGGTGCGATACCTAGGATATTGGAATTTGTTGTTGATTCACACCTTGGGAGATTGCCTCCTAATAATCTATATTAGCTATGTTCATAGGGCATTATATGTAAGGAAAGTGAGGAAAGCAATGAAACCTTGTGATTTGCAATTTCCACATTGATCTTTCAACTTAGATGTACTAGTTACTAGCTAATTTAATTTTGTTTTATTTTTATTTTTTTCTAATAAAATAACCACATTGTTAATTAGATAGGGGCAAGCTACAGCTATTTCATGTTATCACTCGTATATTTACATTACATTAATTATTGTTTTTCACTTAATTAAATCTTTAACTTTTATTTGACTTTGTTTCGAAAAGTGATCTGATTATGCAGTGGATTTATTATGATTTGAAAGATAATAATTCATATGTAATGAGGTTACTGGATAAAGTAGCCTAATTTCTCGAATTTATATGACACTACTTTTGTCATTTCCCTTTTATGTACGAAGATATATATATATATGTATATATATATATAGATGTAATTACCTAAGAACCATCCTATATAATAATGTACTCATGAAGTTTTCCACTATGTAACTGCATAAGGAAATAGGTTCCAGCAAAATACTCGAGAAATTAAGTAATAAACTAAAGGGAAAATTAAAAATGTGAGTTAAAGGTATGGGTTTGGGATTTTTTCCATTACTTTTTTATTTATTGTTTATAAATGCACTAATCAATATTAATGCATCTATAAACTTCACTCATAAATTTTAAAGATTATACTTGTGAATAATGATTAAAAATCGATAAAAAATTAACTATAAAAATAATGCAAGGGGGTCAAATCCATATGTATGATTTGCTTGTATTTTCAAATACTTTTAAAAGTCTTTGAGGTGTGAATTTTCTTAGAACTCTATATTTGTATAGTTCATTTCCTGCCATTGGTTCTTGAATATATTATATGCTTGATGTAGCTGTGAAAATTCTATAAAATAATCCAATTTTGGATACGCTTGAAAACAATAAACTTCCCATGAACTGTAGGTCAACTTTGATACCAACTTCAATTTATATCAATTAGGTAAGCCATGACAATAAGAATCTCTAAATCCAATCAGCCAACCGATTCTAGGTCTTCAAAAATAAATGAAAAAAAAAAGAATTTGATTATAGATTTCACCAATTGAGAACGTGAATGAGCTATTAAATCAGGAAGTAGCCCCTAAAACAGTGCTATATTTACTTTTGACCACTAAGTTTTAAGTGTAAATATCCAAATGCCAACATTTTACGGGATCATGGAACCATTATTTCATGAGATTAGAATGAAGTTCATCTCAATCCCATTAGACTTTGACAAAGATATAGCTGTGAAATCTTGAATGAGATATAATATTTTAATGGCTTCACAAAAAATGTTTAGTTCAGGTCCAACCTTGCATTCTAGCCAATTATAGAATAACATCAACATTTTAAATTGACGTTGTAGTGTTGTGGTTGCATGTGTTATGTAATACATTGCGTTTGTCGTAGACATAAATTTGATATTGTTTTAAGGATTTTAACAATATCTTGCTCGTTAGGTAACAAATAAAATGCAGAGTGAAAGTAGTAGTTTTTGTTACAATTATGATTTTTATGCAACGTAATACTAGCATTTTAGAACTATGATGGAGATATATAGAACTCGTTGGAGCAAATACATTAGGCATATATCACTACAAGGAGTCTAACATTTATAAAAGTTTTATATCATCCTGTAAATTAGACTTCTAGTAGTGTAAGCACTATCCAATTTAGAGTATAAGGATGATCAATAATTCTTTCAAAAAGTAAAAACTCGTTCTTAAAAGTTTTAGGATGAAAAAATCATCTTTAACAATTATCCTCTAAGATTATGTCTCTAAAATTTACCGGATGAATATGCACAATCATCCTCAAAATTGGGAGCATATTTATCTACAGTATTGCTAAATTTAACATAGAAAAAATATATTTTTATTGTTATCTTATCTCATTTTTAAAAGTCTCATCTTCTATAGTGAAAAGATTTTCAAAATACGTCGTTAAAAATTACCGTCTATAGTAAGAATGCATGCAAAAAAATTTCTATAAATACATTTTGCATTGCTACTATTTGCAGCAATTTAAATTTTATTTTCAATTCTTTTTACGACGATAAATGAAAATTGGCAAGGTTAAAAAGTTGCTCTAGCAATTTATGCACACTATTGTTGTAAGGTTCAATTTGAAGTAATTTATTCCAACAAAAGATTTTTTTTATCTATGTTGTTTGAATTCAAATGAGTATTGGATAGAGGTATGTGTTAAATACGAGTATATTAAATTTTTTAAAGTTTTACATATATTTAAAGAATCATACCACTTTACCCATACCAAATATACGTTTGAAAAAGGTATTGAATAAAGATATTTTAGAAAAAAAATAAAAAGTCTAAATAAATTGTTTTACTATACCAAGTGTTGGATAAAATATTTAAAAAAAGAAAAAATCTGAATAACATAATTTCTATACTATATCAAAGGGTCAATATATGCGCAATTATAAAAGTTACTGAAAAAATAAATACACAATTTATTCTTGGTAAAAATAAATTATGACTAGGAATGCAAGTCAATAGTGGCTTGATCTAATTCTTAAATTCATATTGATTTATAGTATTGGTAACATTGACTACTAGTTCTTGCCAAATATGATTTAGGTATCTAATGTTCGTGGCATGCAAATATAAATTTGAAGAGTTTTTTTTTTTTTTTTCATCTAAAGTAATGAATGTTGATGATCTAGTTGTGATTTGACACCAATATATAGAAAAAAAACCAGTTTCCAAATTGTACAATAAGCTTTAATCGTGAATATTGATCTAGTCCTAATATTGATGCCAAATTATTTCATTTGGATTGAAGTGTGAGTGTGAGATAATGATATATATCAAATATAAGTATACTTAACTTTGTTTTCAAGTTTATTCATATATTGGGAAGATCATATCTTATATCTATGTCTGAATATATATATGACATAGGTGTCAAACATAAATACTCTAAAAAAATAAAGAATCCCAGTAACATGCATCCCAAGCATACCCCTGGTTTTTCTTATTAGACTATTCTTTTTCGTTTGTCTAGTTATTAGACTATGTAATGAGAAACAACCATCTTTTGTCTCATACACCTCTGAATATTTGATACATTTAGGATTCAATTTAGAGTTTGAGACTACCTTTAAAAGTTTTTAATTACCAGCCAAACTATTCGAGACAACCTAGCTTATAAGCATTAACATATTTAAGGGTAATTAGGTGACATCAATACTCAACCTTTAACTTGGTTAGGTTTTAAAACTTTTGATGCATCCATGAATTTAGTGCGACACATATTTGTCAAAGATTTTAGCAAAATATGAAGGTCATTTTTTAAAATAAATTCAATGTACAGAAACCTAATAAAAGCATTCAAAATAGTCAATATATAATAATATTCATATACTAAAAGAGTGGGGGTTTTCCCACTGAATTTTGCATAAGTCTAATTATTAGCTGGATTCAGTATATAGAGTATATGCATAGAGTCTTTTGCTTGATCATTGATTTAACTATTACTCTTATTATAGCATGGAAAGGATCCTAGAACGGTACGAACGACGTACATATGCAGATGGACAACTTGTCCGAAATGAGTCTGAATCACAGGTATATATTGCAGCAAATCATGAATTTTGTCCAACATGCATATTGTCACACACAGACTCACTTTAAATCATGTTTTTTGTTGCAAATGTATATAGGAGCAAATAATGTATTCTATTGCAAACAATTGTCAAAGCTAAGATTGTTGAAAAATAATGATAATAATTTGATATGTTTCAGAAATTTTCCTAGAGTGTCTAAGTTCATATGTCTTTTAATTGTTCTAAGTAAAGGACTTCATTGGATTTGCATGTACATGAATTGGGAAATGTATGATTCATGTATAGGATTAACTAAGTATATATATGAGTTATTAGGTTTATCTATGGTCTTTAAGAGGGCCCATGTATCTATTCATCTTATGCACTTATGTATACCCTTGTGGTAGTGAATGAAAATCAATCGAATTTAACTTTATAAATCTTTTTCCTCTCTAAACATTCATTTCCCTCATTTTCTTACAAAGTAGTATCAAAAGGTAGTTTACTTGGCCTTAAGAAATGGCAAGCAATAGTTTATTTTTATTCCAAGTTGCTCGTTTTACAAAGGAGAATTATGAAAATTGGTGTTTTCGTATGAAAGCCTTACTTGGATACCAAGATTTATAGGAGATTATAGAAAAAGGTTATGCATCTCTCGAAGATGAGGCATCTTTACCTCAAATTAAGAGTGATGCTTCAGCAAAGATAAGAAAAAAGGATCAACAAGCCCTTACCCCCATCCATCAAAGGTTGGATGAATCAATGTTTTTGAAAGTAGCCAATGGTACTACCTTAAAAAAAGCATAGGAGATTTTGCAATGTTCTTTTCAAGGAGTTGACAAGGTGATCAAGAAGGTTTGACCCCAAACCTTATGGGGTGACTTTGAAGCTTTATGTTGAAGGAGTCAGAATCTATTTCAAAGTATTGTTCAAGGGTGAAGGTCATTGTAAAGAGGTATGGAGAGAATATAGAAGATGTTCGTGTGATGGAAAAAAAATTTCATTCCTTGACTCCAAAATTTGATTATGTGCTTTGTGTAATTGAGAAGTCTAAGGATCTAGACACTATGATGATTAAGCAATTGAAGGGTTCTCCACAAACACATGAAGAAAAAGTCAAGAGGAGGCACATAAAGCCTTTAAAGCAAGTCCTAAAATCTAAAGTTTCTATTAAGGATGATGAAGGCAAAAATAGTCAAAGAGGGCATGGAAGTGTAAGAAGACATGGTCGTGGTCAAAGAAGAGGAAATAGTGAAATTTTCAATAATGAAGAGATAAGCCATTGACCCACTAAAGTTTGTGGAAGAGGTAGAGGCAATAAAAGGAGGTGTGACAAATCTAATGTTGGATGTTTTAATTGTTTTAAATACGGACATTGCTCTTGAGAGTGTAGAAATAAAGTCGAAGAAAAGGCCAATATTATTGATGATAAGTAAGAAAAAGATGAGCCAACCTTGTCGCTTACGTTCAGAGATGAAGAGAAGGATGATACGTGGATAATGGAGCAAGTAATCACATATATGACTACAGAGAAAAATTTATGAAAATCAATAAAAAGGTGAATGGCAATGTTTCCTTTAGAGACTCTCTAAAGTCCAAATTCAAAGGAAAAATACAATTCTAATTTCCTTAAAAGATGGCAGCCATAGGCTCATTTCTGATGTTTATTATGTACCTAAACTAAAATGCAATATTTAAAGTTTGAGGCAACTCCTTCAAAAAGGACATAAAGTTCACATGAAAGATGATTGTTTATGACTTAGAGATCCAAATGGAAATTTGACTATGAAGGTGTTTATTTTAAAGAATATAATGTTTTTAGGTTTGTTTGTTTTGTTGAAATTAGCTTCAAAAAAATGTTTTATAGATAATGTGAAGAACTTTCAGAAAAGTGAAGATTTTTTTATGTTTGGATGACTTAATGAAAAACGTTTTTTGTTGTTTGGTTATTTTCTAAAAAATCTAGTTTTTTTTTTTCAAATAGCAAAATTGACATAAATGTTAAATTATTAAAATATTAAAAACTATTTATTTTTAAAATATTAATATTTTAAATAGTAATATTTTTATAATAATATTTAATACTATTTATTATTAAAACATTAATTGTATAAATATTCTAAAATATTATCATAATTATTAAAATATTATTTACAATTTTCAAATAGTAATATTGATATAAATATTAAAATAGGAAAAACTATTTATCATTAAAATATTAATTTTTAATATTAAAATCATAATATTTTAATAATAATATTTAATGATAAAATATTATATTAATATTAAATACTTAAATAATACTATTTATTATTAAAAATTAATTATGTAATTTTTTGAATATAATAATTATTAAAATGTTATTTCGGTTAATATGTCTATATAAAAATACTAATTTTTTATATTAAAAAATTATTATTAAATATTTACAAAGTATAATTTATATAAATTTATTATTCAAATAGTTAGATAAAATGATTTTCAATAAAATATTAAAATACTATTTTAAATTTAAAATATTGACAATGTTACAATTTATTGCTAAAATAGTATTTTTATTAAAATAATAAATTATGTTAATAGTTATTATTAAAAAATAATAGTATATTATAAAAATATAAATATGTATGTTTAATAATATTCAAAATATATATTAAAAATTGTATTATTAAAATAATTTTATATTAATAATTAAATATTTTTATTAACAATAATATTTGGCTCGAGTTAAGCTAAGTTTCAATATAAAAATTATATTACTTAATAAGGAGCTCTTTTTTGAAAAATGTCTTACGCTTTTGAAAAGGGAAAGATGTTTTCTAGGAAAATGTCTTATTTTCCTTTGACCTGTAAGTTACTTTCCATTGACGAAGCTATTTCTCTGAAGCAAACAATCCAAAAATGTGAAAAATATTTTTTGGAAGTCATTTTTCATGAAACAATGAAACCTTTTGTTGAATCTCAATACCATTAGAGCAAAGTGCTTGAAGACCACTGTGAAGGATAAAGCATGGTGTTGGCATATGAGTTTTAGCTATTTAAACTTTGTTGCATTCAAAGTTTTAAGAGATGAGAAGATGGTGAAGGGATGCCCTTAATCAACCATCCTACTTATTTGTGTGAAGCATGTCTCTTTGGCAAGCATGCTAGAAGAAGCATTCCAAAAGAAGCTAATTCAAAAGCAATTAAGCCTCTCCAAATTGTTTATGTAGATGTGTGGACCAATCAAAGTAGCTTCATTTGGTAAAAATAAATATTTCTTACTCTTTTATTGATGATTATAGCTGGAAGACTTAGGTTTATTTCCTAAAAATCTGAAGCATTTGAGGCTTTTAAAAATTTTAAAGTTAGTAGAAAAAGAAAAAGTTATGAGATTAAATCATTGAGATCCGATAGAGGAGGCAAATTCACTTAAAAATAATTTAATGATTTTTGTGAATTTAGAGGGACTTGTCACCTTTTAACGATTCCTAGATCGCCAAAACAAAATGGTGTAACAGAGAGAAAAAAATAGAATTATTCTAAGTATGGCTAGATGTATGTTGAAAGCCAAAAATATGCCTAAGGAATTTTAGGCTGAAGTTGTATCACATGCAGTTTATTTGTCCAACTGCTCTTTAACAAAGATTGTCGAAGGCAAAACTCCTCAGGAAGCCTAGAGTGGGATAAAGCCTAGTGTTGGTTATTTACGAGTCTTTGGAAGCATTACATATGCTCGTGGACTTAACCAAGGAAGATACAAGATAGATGATCGAAGTGTCAAGCATGTATTTATCGACCACCTAATTCTAAAGGTTATAAGTTATAAAACCCAAGCAATGGCAAAATCGTGGTGAGTAAAGATGTTGAATTCAATAAAGAAGCAACATGGAATTTTGAGAAGCAAGAAGAAAAAACATATGATTTCTTTCCATACTTTGGAGAGGAAGAACAAGAGATCATGACACCTATGCAAGACTCAACTCCACCTCCTTCTTTAACTAATGTTTTTCTAGGAAGTTTAAGTGAAAGGCTGCAAAGGATGAAGAGTATTTAGGAACTCTATGATAAGATCGAAGAAATCACTAGTTATGATATCAATGATCTATTTTGTCTCTTTGTTGATAGTAAACCAAGAAACTTTGATGAGACCATGAAAGGCAAAAAGTAGAGATAAGCCATGGAGGAAGAGATCCAAGCCATAGAGAAAAATACTACATAAGACTTAATGACTCTTCCTAAAGATCATAAAGTCGTTGGAGTCAAATATGTATATAAAGCAAAGAAGAGTGCTCAAGGAAAGGCAGAGAGATAAAAGGCAAGACTTGTTGCTAAAGGCTACAAGCAAAAGTAAAAAGTTGATTAAGAAGAAATCCTGACACTAGTTGCTCATATGGAGACCATTTGTTTGTTTATGTCATTGGCGGCTCAAAAAAAATGGAAAATTTATCAACTTAATGTAAAGTCAGTATTTCTCAATGGTTGCTTTGAAAAGGAGGTTTATGTAGAACAACCAATAGGCTTAGAGGTTAAAGGCCACGAAGGTAAAATGTTTAAGTTGAAAAAGGTGTTGTATGATCTAAAGCAAGCACTAAGGGCATGAAATAGTCACATTAACAAGTATTTCCAAGATAAGGGATTTGTTCGTTGCCAACATGAGTATGCTTTTTATGTTAAAGCATTAAAGGTGATATCTTACTTGTTTGTCTTTATGTGGATGACCTTGTTTTTATTGACAACAACCCAAGGTTGTTTGAAGATTTAAAAAAAGCAATGTTTTGTCAATTTGAGATGACAATATAGCCTTTATGTTTTAGTACTTGGGTTTAGAGATGAAACAAAAGGATGATGGCATTTTTGTCTCATAAAAAAGTTATGCAAAGGAGGTATTGAAAAAATTCAAAATGCTTGATTACAATCCCATGAAAATGCTCATGCAAAGTAAAATTGTCAAAGTCCGATGATGGAAAGAAAGAAAATCCCACATTTTCAAAAGTGTTATGGGAAGCTTGAAGTAGTTGACATGTACAAGGCCCAATATTATCTGCTATTGGAGTCGTGAGTTGTCTCATGGCAGTTCCAACCTCCACCCATATGAAAGTTGTTAAAAGAATACTTCATTACCTTAAAGGTACCTTTGATTTCAGGCTATTTTATTCATTATTTAATGAATTCAAGCTTATGGGATTTTGTAATAGTGATTTTGTGGGAAATATTGATGTTAGAAAAAGCACCCTGGCTTTATATTTTTATGGGAGATTGTACTACCACATGGAGTTACAAGAAGCAATCCATTGTTACACTATCAACTTATGAATCCGAATATGTGGCAGCAACTTCATGCATTTATCATGCTCTTTGGCTTTAAAGATTATTGAAGGAGCTTCATTTGCCTCAAAAGGAAGCTATAGAAATTTGCATTGATAACAAGTCCACCCAAGCTTTTGCTAGGAGCTTGGTAATCCATGATTAAAGTAAACACATTGAGAGAAAGTATCATTTCATTAGAGAGTGCATAGAAGGTATCATTTCATTAGAGAGTGGATTGCAAGAATTGATATAGAGCTCAAAAATGTGAAGACTCAAGATCAAATTGCAAATATCTTTACAAAACCCTTAAGTTTGAAGATTTTTGAAGATTACGCACTTGTCTTGGAGTGGCAAAAATATCAAATTAAGGGGGAGTGTTGGAAAATAATAAAAATAATTTGATATGTTCTAGAAGTTTTACTTAAGTGTCCAAGCTCATATATCTTTTAAGTACAGAAATTCATTGGATTTGCAAGTACATGAATTGGAAAATATATGAATTAATTATGATTCATGTATAGGATTAATTAAGTACATGTATGGGTTGTTGGGTTTACTTATGGCTTTTAATAGGGTCCATGTAGCTATATATACCCATGTGGTAGTGAATGAAAATCAATCAATCTAATTCAACTCAACAAATCCTCTTCCTTTTTAAACACCCTTGCTCATCTTCTTACAAAGATTTCTATGTGATTTTATTATAATGAAATGTATATACATTGTTTTACTCGCATTGCATGTACACTAACTGTGATTAAATATCCATAAAAAAAGTGAGAAATCCAAAATTTAATTTAGTTGGTTCATTTAGTCACCTTTAAAAGGTCTAATCCAATAGGTTTCAGGATCAAATCATAACATTTGCAACTACTTTCTTCATCTTTAGACTATAACTTCTTTTGTATTAAAAAAAAGTATATTTGGAATTAGGATATAATAGAAAAATAAAGTAAAGGAGAATAGTATTTTCCCTTCTTCCCTATTTGAGATATGAGATAAGATTTAAGGTTTTTTTCTAAGCATAAAGTTCAAGGATGGGACGTAAATTGAACCCTTAAAACCTTAAATTTTCAAATACCCTCTAATTAAAAGGATTAAGACATTCTTATACTGTGTAAGTATTCTATTTTGATGATTAGATCTATGGTCCCTTTTTGCACTTATTTTGTATAAAAAAGATGGCAGCATGAGATAAAAGAAGGGATTATGAATATTAAAACTCAAACTCTAGATTTACTAGTTGCTAGCTTTGAAGATTGATAATATAAACCAATTAAACTAAACTTTGGATTTTCCTTTTTACTCTTTAAATCGTATTTAGTAATGATTTTAAATTGAGGCAAAATGCTAATAATGTCCAAACTAGCTACTTAACACTACTCTCTTTACAATTACACCCCAACAAAGTAGAAAGGCGTTTTATCTCTACTCTATTATCCTCAATTTTTTTCACCAATTCCTTGTTAAGGTCTTAGCCCTCATTCACCAAATCAAACATAAAATGTTCAAGCATTCCTTAGTTCTGTTTATATTTATGCGATTCTATTATCACTTTTGTACTGTATATGTTTTCCATAAAGGTGTCACTGTAGCAGAGAACTTATTGTTAAAAAATGCATGTTCCTTGATTTTGTTTAGTGAAGCATCCTACTTAAAATTAGTTGATTATAAATCAGAGAGATCCAATTTGAAATTAAGGTTATAAACAAATAAAATTTAACAAATATAAATGACAATATTTAATAAATTTTTCATGCGTAGACAAGACTATCTAACGATAAGCTCATAATAGGTATAAGAGAAAAAAAACGAATAGAACAAACTTGAACTCTTGTATCATCTTATTAAGCATCTGATTTAAAATCAATTAAATACAAATGAAGAGATTCAACTCGAATATAAGATTAGAAAATATTTAGACTTAACAATTATCTGTTAACACCATACATGCTTGTTTTATCTCCAAACTTAAAGACTACATTTTTATCATTGTTACCATATCTGATGCAACCTTGCAACACCATTATCACAAGTTGTTTAAATTTCAATTGCTTGTCAGAATCTCTTGAGTGGAGATATGTAATTGGATTTATTGTTACTTGTTTGATTAAAAGGAAAATGAAACCAGTAATTCTTGAAATCCTTTTTCTGAAGGCTGCACAGGCAAACTGGTCTTTTGAATGTCCCAAACTCATGTCCACCATTGAAGCTCTGCAAAGGACCTTGAGGTACAAACTATAACTTCATGTGAATGATTAGAACATTCAAATTTGCTTGCATCCAGCATTCAAGTTTGTCAACTTCTATTCAAGATTTCGCTAGATGAAGCAAAAACACTAACTATTTTCACATCATCTTTTACAAAGGAAGGGGGAAAAAAAAATATAGCACCTACCTGAATTGAATCAACAATCACAAATTCTCATTACAAAGAGTGCCTATACAGTCCATCATTTTTGTGTAAAAATCATAATTCTAAAACTTATCATTGAAGCATATTTTTGTTGCAAAATTGAATCAATTACTGAATCTGAGCATCAGCTTTGTTATGTTGCCATAGTTTTAAATCTAATCACGAATTTAATTAGGGACGTGTTGCGAACGTCCAAACATGATATTTTTTTTTTTTTTGGGTTTAAAATTCATATTTTTTTCAAAAATAGTGCATTTATACATTTTAGTATCTATTTTACTTGAAGATTTTATATTATTTATATTTGATTAGTAAAACAAAAAATAATTTTATATTAAAATTCTCTTAATAGAGTGATAATTATGGGACTTTTTTATGTAGAGTATGATTTTTTTTTTTTTTTGGGTTAGTTTGAGGTCACTCATTTGGATGATCCCAACAAGCATACAGTTCCCTTAGAAATGACAAAGGAAATGTGGCATTCGAATGTCCTAAAAGTGCCATCCAAATATCCTTACTAATAATAGTATTTTTTTTCTTTTAACCAGTAACGGGAGTGATTCGAATTCTCAGCATAGGACATCCAGCTGTCTTTGAAAATCTTTTGGAGAAAGATAGCTTATATCCGTTATGTTGCGGCGTTACGCCATTTTTTTTACCTTCTGGCACAATGTTATGTAACATGTTGCAGCCATGATAATCGTGAATCAGTTTTTCAAAAACATAACGCCAAAATTACAATTAGAAAGCTTCAATCTCCATTGCAATTCGGCCATTACCTTGCATAACAGCTGCATTTTAGTAACATGCATTTTAACTTTGATAAAAATAATATATGCAACATGCAGTATGAGGTTACATACTTCTAGGGTTCGATTAGATTTACTGGGCAACTTAATCAACTCAAGGAAATGATGTATATTTTACATTTATCATGCAGGCACTTCTTGGGAGAAGAGCTTGATCCCTTAAGTATGTGGGACCTGCAACTTTTGGAGCAACAAATTGACAATTCTTTGAAGCGGATTCGAACTAGAAAAGTTAAATTAGCATCATCGATGATCAGTTCTATGGAAATTTCTATTAATTACATATTTAATATGAAGGCTTCATTTTACTCACTAATGATTTGTCTTGACATGCAGAATAAACTCATGAATGAGTCCATCTCAGAGCTACAGAAGAAAGTAAGATACTTCTTTGGCATATGATGAAATTCATGAAAGAATACTGCCGCTATTTTTTTATATTTATAATTTATGTTAAATGGCTACCAAGAGTAACTCCATATAAGAATCTCAAGAGTCTGGTATGTGCTATTTTGACATTGAAGCTTGTGACAGGAAAAGACATTACAAGACCAGAACAACATGCTAGCAAGAAAGGTAAGACTTGTAGCTTATACACTCTCATATGGGGATCGACAGTGCGTTTTCGGTTATGTCCCCGCTCAAAATGTGAAGGAAAGAGTTGTAACCGAAATATACGAAGTGATCACTATTTAAGTCCCTGCTCAAATTGCTAAAGCATGCATTGTATTCATCGAAATATGAAGTTTCTAGTTTCATCTTTGACTTCATTAATACTTGTGGCATGGATATACAGCTCAAAGAAAATCAGAAGATACCGACAGAGCATGCACATAGTGAGAAGGAAAACAATGCCCAAAACTCATTATCATTCATACAATCACCATCACCTCCACCGGGAACAATACAGTTTCCTTCTATGACTATTGGGTACTTTCTCTCTCTCTTATAATCTTTCATGTTAGCTGAGAAAGACATTGCATATATATATATATGTATGTATATATATATATATATATATATAAGTTAATTATGTAAATATGTTGTTAGCCTAACAAGTCCCAGCATGCTTTAACTGTTCGATTGATCTAGTATTTTCTTTAGTTCTTATTCCTTTTGGGCTTTTCCCTCTTTGCACTGAAAATCTCTTTTACCTTAGTGTTAAGATGAAAGAGTTTAATTATAAAAGCTTGCCATGGGTTCTATTTGTTGTTAAGAAACTTGTCTAGCGGATGACATGGATGGCTATAGCATCGATAAAAGTTATATGTGGCATGGATGGCTATAGCATAAATAAAAGTTATATGTGGCGTGAGATTTCCAAAATAATCACCTTGTAAGAGATGATATCTAATAGGTTTGAAATTCAAATTTAAGTATAACCTTTCTCCTATTCACAAGCTATAACTTCCTTTGTACAAAAATATATACATCTTTAATCTAAAACATAACCTAATTAGTTGGAGCTTGAATCTTGCAATGGGTTCTATTTTTTGTTAAGAAACTTGTCTAGTTGATGAGATGGATAGTTAAACCTATCTAGAACTGAAATTTTTGAGCAATCACTCTTAAAATGATGCTTGGTATCATTTTTAATATCATTATGCTAATCTAATCATCGAGATAATCTTATTATCAGAGCGATCATAAGTTATGATTTCTAATCCTTTTATTTAGTTAATAATCATTAATTTTGGGAAATTAAGATCACTATATTTTGTGTTACTGCATGTATTGTAATAATTATGCAATTTAATGATTTCAATATTATTCAAAAATAATCATTTGTGAATTATTAATAAATCTTTTATTTATCTTATAATTAGGTATAACTAAATTATAAAATTAACAAATATATTTATTGATAAGTAAATCAATATTAATAGTATAAAATACGTAAAAAACCATTTGAAACACTACATATATTAAGATCATAATTAGAGAAAAAAAGATTTGTTTTATATATATATATATGTATGTAAAAATTAAAAGAAAGCACTAAATTTACTTTTTGAATTTGGTAAAATGAATATTAGTTTGAAAATATAAAAATTTATATATAACAAATATAATTTTGAGAGAATAATTTTTTAATTCACATATTAAATGAGTGATACTGATTATAATTGATTTACAAATCACCTTATCTTAGTAATAAAATTTTCTCATACTTTTGGATAGGAATTAAATCACCCTCCAAGATAGTGATATGCTCACTCTTGATGATCTAATATCACTTTCACCAAGGATAA
Source organism: Adansonia digitata (assembly GCA_029448705.1). Lineage (NCBI taxonomy): Eukaryota > Viridiplantae > Streptophyta > Magnoliopsida > Malvales > Malvaceae > Adansonia > Adansonia digitata. Next base: position 11,289,152 of record JAQSVH010000003.1, read on the forward strand.
TTTTGTATTTATCAAACATAATGATCTATTCACTGTGTATAGGTCACCATAGTTTTTGGAGTGATCTCTCTATACGAAACACCATTTAAAAGGTGACATCCAATATATTTGAGATTTGAATTCTAATGTAAATCTTTTCTTATTCTCAAACTAAGTTCTCCTTTGTAAAAATAATAAATAAATAAATAATAAATAAAATAACTATTTTTAACCCGGAATTGTATTTAGTTAATTTGAAATTCAAATCTTAACATTTACGATCCTTCTTCTATATCCCCTCCTCGGAAAAAAAAAAAAAAACTGAAGATATCCGGTCTATAAATTTCTTAAGGTCTGCCAAAAAAGGATTATTATTTTACTTTATTTTTTTTTCTTTTCTTATTCTCCAAATAGTCAATTGGCTCTTAGTTCGGACTAGAAGGCTAACTACCACAGTTGCTGCCTAAGATTTAGCAAAGCTTAAAGTTTAGTTTCTTAATTAGTTCCATGTTGTAGTCAAAATAGATTCTGGTTGCATAACCTAATCATATCTAGCTGATAAGCATTATCTACAGAATCTATTTTTTGTCCCATAAAGTACTATAGAAATCAATCCTAGAAAACAGCTTAAATGAATTTCAGCACAGAACTGCAGGGTTTCCTCCATTACTACTCATGCAATCAGACTAATCTCCAGTTTTGATATGAATGATGTCAGAAGGAGTTTCCAGGCCATAGAAGGTACAAATGAAGAGGCTGAGACGACTAAATCCCAGGCTACTATTAGTACCAATACTGTGATACCGCCATGGATGCTTCGCCATGTAAAGAACTAACCCCAGATCTTCAAATATCCAACATTTTCAATTTTCAAATTATGTTTACATGGAGGAGAACTCCTGGCAATGCATGCCATCGCCAAAAAAAAATCCCAGTGCTAAGAGAAATTCAAACGATTTAAGCTGTTTATTCAAAACTCAAAACGATTTCCACACTGCATCATCCTGCTGTTCTGGAGAACAATTTTGTTACCAGGAACCTGCATGTTGAATGCAGTGTTCTGTGGGAAGTAAAGATTCTACTCAATTATCAATGCATTTTTTCTTTTCTTTTTTTTCTTTTCTCTATTTTATATTCTACATTGCATTTGTGCTATGTTATCGGGCTTTAGATCAGTGTTAGAAGCGAGTATGTATTCATCAGAGGTGTATTCAAATTTTTGCAATTTATTTTTATATTTAGAAAATCATACTCCTTTATTTATATCTAAATATATGTCAGATGCAGATAATAAATATAAGTATTTTAAAAAATAAAATATTTGAATAATATAGCATTCACACGTGAAGATATTATAAGTGTATTCACTCAAAAATTTTCAGTTTCTGCTAAAAGATAAAGATTGATTTTCTCCAACAATATGTTTTTTGAAGAGTTCTGATTGACAGACTCCGAAAATAACAGGTTTCTTATGAGCAACTTTCCACGAAAACATTTCGCTATTCAAGTCAATTAGCACCCAATCATGGACGTACGTTTTTTCTTTTATTTCCATGAGAAATTTGCATAGATAATTTTGTTGAATTTTAGTGGCAGATCTGAGGAAAATGGGGATCGATAATTTTCATACACAATTTTAGAGAGAAAAAAAAAATTGAGAGTTGTCCAAGTTGAGCGTCAGGCGCTTTTTAATTCAGAAACCGTAATCAGCTGTTGACCTGAACCATATTCTTCTACGCATCTATCTTCTTAAAAATATATTAAAATACCAGTCTCTAAATTAAAATGAAAATGTTCCTCAGACAGCTGCTCCTACACTCCTAATTCAAAAGCAACACAATGATGCTGGGGCGAATGGTTCCTTAGCACGCCATCAAGCAATGATTACAACACTGATCATAAGTTAAACCGATACAACCTTTTAATCACGAATTTAACCATTCGGAATAATTATTTTAGTTGAACATACCAATTACATTAAAAATATTTTAAATATTAAATAAATATTAAATCTAATAAAAATTTATATTTAACTAACTGATATGATATTTAATAAAAGATTAAAAGTTCAATTTCTTCACATACAATAACTTCTTAAAAAAATTAACCAAAGGTTTCAAATCAAATATTTTTTATCAGATTTTTCAACGATTTAAAAAATCTTCGATTTTATGATATATACCAAACTAGACAGACAATTGATTTCCAGTTTAACCAGTACAACTAGACCGTTCCGGGTCCATTTTTAAACAGTGCTATAAAGTTTTAAGCCAAACAACTATCACGTTCTACTAAGCCATAGAAGTCTAGTTTGGCATTTGAACTCATTACCTAGTATCCTAACCAACTTGGCCATCAAGATAAACAGTAGAATGGATTTTGATATGATTAATGATATTCACAATTCTGAGACTGATAGTGAAGGTCACAAAAGGAAATTCATAGCAACCAAATGGTTTTGTAGTTAATTCTTGAGATTGCTGATGTCATCTTGATAATCGCCGTCACCACCATGAAGATAATGTTCCCTGCAAATACAAAGAACAGAGTGACACGTCCATTCATCGAAGAATAACATGGCAAGGGAAGAGACATGGGCGGAATTATGGCTCTCTGCATGTACAAAATATACTCCAGTGTGAATGTTGGATATGGGCATGTCCCCAACACGAGTATGTTCAAGTTTTTCCATGTACTTGAAAAGTCATATCCCTACACCCATGTCTAAAAATGCGTCGGATGTAGATATTTCAGAAAAAAATAAATAACTGGAGCAACATAGCGTGGAAGACCCAAACGACATGTATATATTGCGAAACAATAAGATAATGCAGAGAATGTATATGGAAGTTGACTATCCTCCATAAATAATAATAGCAAATCAAGTGGAAATTTTATACAAGGAGCCATAAAGTAGAAATCATGTACCAATGACAAATTGAAAAAGAAAACGAAAAACTATCGGACATGAAATCCAATGAATGAAGCAGAAAAAAGGGAAACAGTACCTGAGTCTCTCACAAAGACGTGCTAAAGCATCGGATCCAGTTCGAGAAGCAACATCCTCAATCTCTGCAGCATTTGATAAGGTCACACTATCTGCAAGCCTAAACTCACAAAGTTCTTTCAAGGAACATGCATCAGTCAATACAGCAGAATGACCACCACCAGCAGCTAGTTTTCGCACTTCACCAACACACCTACAATATCATATTGTCATCGAAAGGAAAACCATAAAATGTTACAAATTCCAAGAGACAACAATTAGGCTAGGCATACCAATCAACTGGTGACGGATACCATGCATAAATAGATTTCTCATTAGCTGCCTGACCATAACTATTGTAACCCCATCCATTAATCCTTCCATCTTTCAAACAAATAAGGGTGTGAGAATGTCCACAAGCAACAAGCTGGACACCAGCAGGGACAACCAAAGCAGGGATATTACGAAAGAATGAATCATTAGGGTTGCATGAAAAGATTCCTGTTTGAGGGCCAAGGCCGAGCTGTCCTACTTGACCACCACCCCAGGCATAAAGTGCTCCCTTTGAAGTTAAAGCGCAAGTATGTACCCCACCACAAGTAACATCCCTTATGTATATACCGTCAAGAGCAACTACTCTCCTGGGCAATAGCTCTTTATCACCAGATTGAAGGGAACTGTGACCAAGTTGACCCATGTTTCCTAGACCCCAAGTATAGCTGCAATAGAAAAAGTGGATAATCATCACTGATAAAATCTTTGTTGTTAAGGTAAAAATCTTAAACTAAGATTCTTTGAACACAAGATGAAAATGTCCATTTTGATATAGCACATGAGTGCATGGTAATATACATCATGCATAATGCATGTATGCATGTTGCACACTTAAACATGCATGAATTTTTTAAATCCTAAAAACACCATAAAGAATACTATTACTCAAGCAACTGATGAGGAGACAGCAAGCTCCAATAAAAGCCTAACTGACGTGAAACTCCAGAATCAGATGTTTCGAAAAAGTAGACTACCATAACTGGAAAATACATGAAAACGAGCTCCATACACTGAGAGTCCAAATTGACAGAGTTGGCAATTTTTTTATTTTTATGAAAATATGACCCCTCATTTCATGGTATAACCTAAGTACTGATTAGATGTGAATTTCGCAAAAGAAACTATATCCAAACCCTCATATAAAGTAACTAGCTTGTGTAAGGATAACCAAAATTGTCTCCCCCTCTCCTTTTTTTTTTTTTTTTTTTTTGTTTTCTTGGTTAGTGAAAAATAAAATCACTACGAGATAGGAGATCTGCTAAGATGTAATGCCCGCTAAACCCGGAAATATATAAACTAAAGAATTAAGTCTCAAAGAGCTTTGATAACGGTAACTCTATCCCCTCAAAAGCTCTTCTATTTGTTTATTTCCCTTCAGAAAACCCAAAATTAAGTAATGGAATAAAATCAATCATTTTCCTCTATCTGTACAACAATGTACACCCTTTCAACCACAATTCGTCTCTGACTGAACTTTCCATAACCCAAGTGATGTGGATAACCACAATTTGTATACTTAAACGCAGATCTTATCTCCGTTTAGTAAGTCCTTTTGAAAAACTTACACCTCGCCTTTTTCAGAAATAGCCGCAGTGTGGTACTCCCCACATGACACTTGGGTAATCTTCACAAGCTCAGGAGCCTCATCAAGGAATTTCGCATATGCATTTATCACACGAGCCCCCTGTAATCCTTCAGAAGTAACGCCTCTGCCAAGTTGACCATACTCATTATAGCCTGGTTTGTCAGAACAGTCATAAATATTGATTAATAGGTGGCAACAAACTAGCATGAGTTCTTAAGTTTCCGTCCCTAATTCTAGGTTCTGTCTAGACTAAGATGTATAGACACAATAGCTGTTTGCAATAAACCATTAATGTATTTGCGAACAAGCTGTAGTCAGGAAATAGACTATGATAAATTGAAGTACTAAGCCTTACCCCAAGCTTGCAGTAGGCCTTCCTCTGATAAAGCAACTACATGAGCTGCTCCACAGGACACTTGACGGATGATCTGTAGTAAACCAAATACATATTAATCTCATACAATAAGGCATTCAACAGTTGCAGAACACCTGATCCTTGGTCATAAATCATGATCAAAATATATGAGGAAAAAGATCAGTCAAATAATAACAGTGAAAAACTTTTGAGAGTCACCATCAGAAGGATGATGACAGATTAGGCCACTTAAGCAGCAAGTTGAATGACAAAGCTACAAGCTATAATATATTTGCTTCAGACAGAAACTGAAAAACAAAACGCAAATTCCATGCCATAGAATTCAATTGAAGTTAATGAAGAAGTAACATAATTGGTTCCTTCTTTCCCTCATAACTGTGCACATGTCATCAAAGTGGAGTTTCTCCATGTGTGGTTAACTGATAGACAGATTGAAGGAACAACCTGCCAGCCCAAAAATCGACCGGAAAGTCAGCTTATTTCTCTACTAGGTCATAAGCTAGACAGCATGTCCATACGCCAGCGGGTCAATGTGGCTAAAACAACCCATGAGAATATTAGAAGCAAAAATTACTTCAAAAATCTCACATATGTTAGGTCATGACTTATTCAAGCAAAGCAATCCTTAGTTCATTCATTTAACAAGGAGATGGCAGGAACCTCCCCTTTGCTTCTGAGTAAAAACTGAACCCAGAGAACAAAAAAGTCTAAAAGTGGTTAGCACGAAATTTTTTTTCCTTGTCCTTGATGAGAAACAAAAATTTTTAAGTAAATAAAAGCCTCAAACTTCATTTATAGGACCATGAAGAATAAAACAAAGGATAAAAAAGCAACAAAACAGCAATAACAGCAACATCTCTTGAGTTGAAAACATCAGGAGTTGAAGACAATACCGTGTCAGGAGTGAACGCACCCCAAAATAAACGAGGTAAATTTGATCCCTGCAATCAGAAGTAGAAAAGAAATCGAAAAGTGAGATTAATATCAGTTAAAAAATCTAAAAAGCACCAACGATTCTATAAATATAACTTGCACTACCTGATTTTGCCCCCAAATCCAGAGTCTACTTGTTGAGATGGTCCCATCATTTTCACAAGGCTCCGCAATAGCAGCAGTGCAATGTGCCCCACAAGATACAAATTTTACAAACTCTGTCTGCAAATGCTTTACTTTCTTTGGGTGTTTCCTCCCCTCCTCAGAGCCATCTCCCAGTTGACCAAATTCATTAGCACCTAGCAAGATGCATCAAAATATATTTCATCTTTTTTTCCTGATACGAACATACAAAAAGAACAGTAACAGCCAAATCTCTAATCTACCAAAGACCACATCTATCTTTCCAATTGTCAGTAGCACAACACAATTACAGATTCCCTTATCAAAACAATAAACACCAATGATAGAATTTTATAATCTCATCAACAAGGAGATAGTCAACAAGAAAATTAGCTATTACTAAAATAATTCAAGCAATACAAACAAACAAATCACCTCAAAGAAAACCAAACAATAGAAAAGTACGTCATTGGACCTGAACAAATTCAAGCCATCAGCAACGGAAGTTACTAGCAAGATTGATACAATCAGAGCAAAGGGGCAGAAAAATACAAAAGGTACCATAATCTTCTAAATTTAATGACAACAGAAAAAGCTTCAAAGGGATTTATGAAAAGAAAAACAAATTCCAGCAGAAAAGTAACCCATTGGAGGTCAAAAGTAATAGAACCACATTAACATAACTAACCAATGCAACAAACAGAAAATTCTCAATATCCTCCATAATTTCAAGCCATCAAGAACAGAATTCAAATGGCAAGACAAATAACAAGAAAACACACCATTTGCAACATTGGAAACGACAGAAAGAAAGAAAACAACAAATCAAATACAAAGATTGCTCATTTGAATAAAAAAACAAACCCCACGTGAACAATGACCCATCAGACGCCACAGCCGCAGTATGCTCGCGGCCACAAGCGATATCCAACCAACGGGCATTAGCCCCCGCCGGACAACCAAAAAGATCTGGAGATAGCTGTTTAGGAATCCTCAATTGTTGCTCTTTCCCTCTCCTACCAGTCTGGCCACTATGATTATATCCCCAAACATAAATCGCACTCTTTGTTGGAATATTCGCAGAACGGGCGTTTGTTTCACCCATGATTGAATCAACATCCATCTATCCACAAGCAAATATAGATGCCAAAAAAAAAAATTGAGACCAAGCTCACAACTCTTGTTGGAAATTCAAGGCTTTGCAACGATTAAGGAAAAATCATAAGGGTGGTTTTTGGCAATTTATCTAAGAAACGTAATTTCTATAAATTTATCAAAAAAAAAACAGATGAGAATTTTAAGGTTTTTATTTTTTTTTTAATTGAGGTTCAGGACATTACTTTTGTTTGGTCGGTGGGAAAATGGAGGAAAGGAAAGGGAAAGTTAAATAAGAAATTCCCAGACAAAAGTTCAAATGTTTTTTTAAATTAAAAGGCAAAGATTAATGACACCATATGTGTTTGGCTTATAGGAAAATGGAGTAAAGGAAAGGAGACTTTAGAAAGAAAAAAACAATTCTGATTTTTTTTCCCTAAAATCAGTTGATCTCATTCATAATTCGAGAATACATTCATTTAATTCAAAAGAAATGAAAAAATGAATTCGAGAAAATCCAAAGAAGCTTACCTCAATTTTTGAGAATGAACTTGGAATTGAATTTCTTAGAGAAAATTAAAAATAGCAATTTAAGATTTTTATTACAAGACAAATAAAAGGCTAAGACAAACTCTTCATTTTGGATTTATAGCCGGTCGTGTTCCAGGAACTTGGGATCGGGTCGGATCTAGTAGGATTTGAAAAATTATGGACCCGAAGATTCTAGACCAGAATAAACGTGTACAAAAAATTAACGGAAATGCGTTACTTCAGCACCTGAAATCTTCTGGATATAAGAAATCGTATATAAATGTAATTTTCTCTCTTGCTTTTGCTTTTAATATAAACTGAGTGCGAGATTCGCGTTGTTCCCATTTTGTTTTTAAATGCTAAAAAACAAACAATATAAGTTAATAAGGCAATTTATTTATACATATTCAAATAAAAAAATATATAATTACTTTTACATTTTTTTAAAAAATTGAACCTAAGGAGGATATTAAATTATATTTTAATATAAAATTATTAAAAAATTAAAAACAAAACATTTATGATGAAAATCAAACACTATACATAAAACTGACTTATTCAATATTCTCCATTAAGATATTGTTAAAATGTTCTTTCTTATATTTCTTGTGTTTTTGCAAGCAAATAATATTATTAAACTAATTGCAAATTAAATGTTTATGACTATTAAATGTAATTCATATTTTAACACGCACAAAAAAAAATATCTATCGTTAATATTCATATTAAGAGTTAATAAACTTAACTATCATATAATAATTTATAATTTATAACTTTATTTAATACTAGCAAAAGCTACCTGTGCATTATCACAATCATAAAAATTAATATACGGATTAATAATATTATTATTTTTTTATTATATTGAAGCAATTTAGTAAGTGTAAATTAAGAAATCAATTTTATTAGTTTTATTTTGTTTTTTATATTAAATAATTAATTTATGTATAATTTTTTTTGAAAATTTTTTCAACCTAACTAATAGAATATTTATTTAAATTATGTGAGCATTTATTAAATTCATATATAAACTTGGAAAGGTTAAACATTTTGATAGTTAATAATAATTTTGTGACTTTTTTATATGAATAATGTAAAATTTTTTTATTTCCCATTTTATGTTATTCTAAAATTAATTCTCGAAATGTGCTAAATTTTATTTTATATTAACAAATAAAAATAAAAATAAAAAATATTTAATATAAATATTAGATTTAATATAAAATATTTTTATATTTTTATTATTTTTAAATAGTAATTCATAATTTAATGTAAAATATTTTTATTTTTATTATATATAACATATTTTTATATTATATTTATAATATTATGTATTATATTATATATGTCTTATATAATATATATTATATACAATACGTATAATTTATATATATTTTATATTATTTATATATAATTGATATTATGTATGATATATATTATTAAATAGTAAATTAATATTTAATAAAAATATTTTTTAATATTTTATTATTTTTAAATATTATTTTAATATATATAATTGATATATATAATTTATGGGAACCGACTCTCTCTTAAATGCAGAGAAGAAAAGCAATAGCAAAAGAGAAATGAAATTCAAGATAAAATGATAATTGCAGTCTTCTTATTAATAATTCTTATAATTTTTATTTCCTTTTTTTGAATTATTTTTCTTGCTTTTATCTTTTTTTTAATAATTATTTTTATATTTTAATATTTTAAAATTTTTATGTTATAGCAAAAAAAAAAAAAGAAAAAATATGTGTTCGGCATTAAGTGGTACCCTAGAAACTCGCCATCCAATATGGCGAGTTCCCAGCATACCTCCTCCTCACCACATCTCATGGCGAGTTCTCAATTCAAAATAAAATTTAGCACATTCTGATAATTAATTTTAGAATAGCGTAAACGAAAAATAAAAAAAAATTATATTATACATATAAAAAGCCTAATTTTGTATATTTAGTATTTGGGTTAGTCGATGGGATCATGGCTCATGAAAAATTGTGTGGAAGCTTATCAAAAAAACATACAAAAATTACAAAGAGGTCAGCCTGACTCCATGAATTAACAACATTGCAATAGTGGCAACCCCTTTTTCCCATTGCTTTTGCTATCTGTTTTTTTTTCTCGGTAAAGTTTCCTAAACAGTTAATCCATGTTTGGTGAAGGAGGATAGTGTCTCAAGAGATCTGTGGTGGTTGCTGTACATGCTGCCTAGTTCTTTAAGATAGTGTTAGAAAGAGCATCTCGTACGGATAGCTTGGTAAGAATACACAATCTTAAATGGATTTCGTTTTTTTATACGTAGATGTTATGGCCGTTTTAAGCATGCTTTGACTGGTGCGTTTTTGCAAATGTTTTTTATTCCTTGTTTATGCTCAAATCTCTTCTTTTTTTTTTGTGCTATGGGGTTAGGTTTGACTGCTCCATTTTTGTACCCAAATTGTTTGTGCTATCTGTGCATGTTATTCCATTTTTATGCTAGATTTCAGTTGAAGCATATAAGAATTTGCAATTTTATTTTCTTATGGTTCAAAGGAAATAGGATAGGTTGATAGGATGATGTTTTTGACAAAAAAAAAACTGACTATAGATACAAAGTTCTGGTACCACATTCAAATGGTTGCTTTTAGTATAGGGATTGCAATTCTCTAAAGGACATTTCATTTTGCAACCATGTGATTCATGGAATAATGTTGAATGTTTGACTAGTTCCCTTCAGGACGTTTTGCAAGAAAATGATTCATGGAAGTCTTTCATGTATAGTTTCCTGAAAGTCCTATTTCATTTAAATTCTTCAATTATTGGAACAATGTGATTCGGTTTCACTTCATATCCTTGTATTTATATATTCCACACTTCAATTCTTACACCTAGTAAAAAGAGGACTTTCAGGGAACCATATGGTGCTGCCTTCCTTGCAACCTAAAGTAAACATTTCCCATAAATCACATTTTTTGCAAGAGCTAAAATCAATGCATAAACTGTTTTCTAGTGGAAGGAAGAATTGAAAGAAATTATCTTAGGCATTAGTCATTAGTATTATTTTAAAGATGAAGATTAGGTTTATTTTCCTTATATTATGTAAAGTGTTTCATGGGGCATGTTCAAGTTCCTATAGAAGTGTTTGTCTATGGATCTCTCGAAGGTGTATTTGAAATGGACATTATGAGACATCCTCATGGCGCTTTACATTTCATAAATGGTTGACAATTATTTGCTTAAGCTCATTTCTTACAATATAGGGGTCTCATCACTTTTAGATATGGTGGACATATCGCATTTTTTGCTTTTATTTATGATAGAACTGTAACTATTGTAATAGCAGATAATCTTTTGAAGAGACAAGGCATGTGAACAACTCATGTTAATTTTTATTTATACTATTTGTGTGAAATGATTGACGATGAGTAACCTATAAACCTGCTCAACAGTCGGGTTACCCACCTAAGTTTGATGGTCCACTCGATATCTGAAATAGTTTGGACAAACATATTAAGTCCGAAAAATAAGCTTGGACAAAAAATTAGACTCGATTAAAAATAGGTCGGGCCTTGGGTTCAACTTTAAAGCCCAAACCCGACCTAACCCATTTTACTATTACATTATATATATATTTATTTTATATTTTATGTATTATGTAATTTTTTTCATATAAACAACACATATATATAATATTATAATGTAAACTTTAAAAACTGAGTTAAATTATTTATATTTATAAACTTAATAAAAGAAAATTATTAAATTAATACATATTAAATTTTAAAAAATATATATTTTTTAAAAAATAAATTATAAAAAAATATAATATAAGCAGGCCTAAATAAGCTTAAACTATCTATTTATAAATATAGATGAGCTTGGACAAAATTCGAGACTTATATTTTAGGTCAGGCCGGGCTTGAGTAAACATATTTAATGTTAATAACATGCTCAAGCCCGACCCATGAGTAAGTCTAGTAACCTATACCAATAATGAGAGAGAGGCAGAGAAGGAATAAAGCTGTCTCATCTCATAGGCCTGAAGCAATTAAGATTAATACCAACAAAAGTGATGATGAGGATGTAGATAAAGAAATTGAAACAACAAAAGTGATGAAGACAATGAAAGTGATGATGAGGATGTAGATGAAACAATTGAAAGAGCAAAGAATGCAGATGAGTAAGGATACCCATAATTTTAAATGCAACATGACTTACTCAGATATGAAGTCAACTTATTTATTAATAATTGTCTTAAATAGTATTGTCATTTTTAATTATGAAGAATATATTGACTAATAGTATTCTTATTTTAATGCAGTAAGTTATAATCACATTTGTGATGGACTATCTTCATTATAGGCAATCGATGTTTAGGTTTTCAATTCTAAACCAAAGCACAAAATGGACAGTGAAATATATCTATAATAAAATAAATAAACTGTTCTTAGGTGGTTGGAAGAACTTTGCACAAGATAATAGACTTAAAGGTGGCAATTACTTCACTATTTGCAAAGCTAATCATTTTAGTTTAACTGTTAAGATACGTCGTCTGTAATTTAAAACTATTCCAATGTTGTTGTTTTTTTGGGTTGGTGTTATTTTAACTATGGCTGAGAACTTTCAAGGACAACAGAATGTTTGCACCAAAACTAATACATGATATATGGTTTAAAGGAAGAACTAGCCTTGACTTTGTGATGTTTTTTGTACATGGTTAATCACGAAAATGAATATATAAAATTTTATGACAGTTTGTTTTGTATTTTATTATTTCTCATCGCAAAATGGTGTATAGAGTATATCAGTATAAATCTTATGTTGCAAGTGGATTATTAGAGACAATGATCATATAAATTTTATATGTTGATGTCAAATTACAGCATAATTTACATTTGTCATGTGGGTTTATATTTGCTGATGAATTATTACAGGCAATTTTTTAGATGGTTTATTTATTAAAACCTATATAAAATAATTTTTGTATTGCATTTAGAATAAGTTTAAATAAACTTCATAAACCCTAAACACTTGACCTACTATCAACTTCATGCTTAGCATCATATATATATAAAGTTGAGCAATCTATTCCACAAGAGGCAAAAGAAAGCCCATTCAATGATGAGTTAAACCATTGATTCTAAAGATATACGGTCTAAATTTTCTATTGAAATCTAAAAATAGAATTATAAACTCTTATATTCTCCTAAAACTTCTTAGACAATACTTTACTATTGTAATTAAGCAAATCATGAAAAGGTAATGGAGCATTAATTAGCAACGGTAAAAATAAACCTTCCCACCTTGGCAACACAACGAAAATAATACAT
>JAQSVH010000003.1:11338214-11348664 GCA_029448705.1 Adansonia digitata
CTAGAAATTATAACCTATTAGCCACATGAATCCAAATTTGTTTTTCCTTTGTTTTAGATTTTCAAATATTCAACCTTAGTCACAGATCTCACAAAAACACACATGTTAATGAAAGAGAAAAATATTTACCCTGTAACTACATCAAGTACCCATGACAGTAACCGAATGTTTGTTTGGGACTAACTAGAATTAGTAGCTTGATTTGGAGGAAAAAGTTTTGTGAAAAAAATTAGAAAATGCAATTGACTTCAAACGTAATTCAAAAATAGGTATCAAATCAAATTATTTCAAAAATTAGACACTTTTTAAAAGATATTGAAATAAGACAAAAAGACTAAATCGAGTAAAATGGAACTTTAAAATCAATGCTAAAATCCATTTTATTAAATTGAGAATCTTGAAGTTAGCCATTAGGAACCTAACATTAAGCCTTCCCAAATCTATGGACTCTCAAAATAACACTTCCAAAATCAATTCCAAGGCATTTGAATGTCTCAAAATTACTAAAATGAAACCCAAAAAAACTCGCAAACAAAAACAAAAATTTGACATTCCTAGCTTTCGAAATTTATTACAGACTATTTCGAATGTGCAAAGACACAAACTAAAATTCCTAGGAAAGCTAACTTGATACACTTCTTAAAATAGTAAAAAATACCTAAAAAGTTATTTCAAAGTTCAAATGATTTTTTAATCAAATGTTATTGCATCACACAGAATATCCATATAACTTGACTTGCAAATTTTATTCCCCATTCGTCTAAGATTGTCGATGGACGTAAATATATCATCGGAATGCTTATTTAACTTATTTTAATTGAAAAATATGAGAAAAATCAACAAAAATGGTTTACCCCTTCAAAATTAGCTTACTTTAACACTCAACTACTGAAAATAAAGCTTCCAAGCGGCTCACGCTGCAAAATTTTTTTTGAACTCATCTAACTATGAAATAGAGCTTTCAAAAACTTATTTCAAAGCTAATTCAATATAGATGACACTAGAAATGCTAAAAAATATATATATTTCTTTTGTCAGATCTTCCATGCTAGAAAACTATAGTGATTTAAAAAACATCACTTTGGTCCAAACACTTACGCCTAATTTCTCATATTAGCTTTTGTACATCCAAATATCTAGAAGCTGAGCATTAGACCTTCTTGATATGAGACACTAATTTTTGTATATGGCTCATATATTTTTTATATACATATAAAAAGAGGTGAGTGGGAAAATGCTAGAGCATCTAACTAAGTTTCTACAAATAAGCTGATACCCATTCATGCAAGGCTTGGAATTCCAAACTTTGAAAAAATAGCCATAGTCAAAAAAAGAAAAACCTCAACCTTTAGAGAATCGAGAGATTTTCATGGCAAATTTTTTTCTCAAATGAAAACGCAAAGTGAATGAAAGTAACTAAAAGTCTTAAAAGCCAAAGTGTACATAGTGGTGACAACTAAGCAAGTTTCATCTTCAGAGAAAGAAAACTTAAAGAAATGGAAATCGTTGTTTCACATCTGTATTCATAAAGGAAGTTGATGAGGAACCACAGGAAAAAGATTTTCAGAAAGCTCGTTCATTACTTAAGGAAGAAAATCAGGCTACCGGTAATAGGCTAAAAAGGTTAACATCGGTACTAGTGAAGATCTGCATCCAATCTTTATTAGTGCTTGTTTGTCTCCAAAAGAAGAAAAGGCTTATCCTGAACTTCTAATTGGGTTTAGAGATGTCTTTACTTGGACATATAATGAAATACTAGGGCATGATCCAAAAGTAGCTATGCATCATATAGGTGTTGAAAAGACTATCAGACCTATCAAACAAGCTTAACAATATTTTCGTCCTGATTTGATTCCTTACATTGATGTTGAAGTGAACAAGCTTACTGAAGTTGGCTTTATTATAGAGGTTAAGTACTTTACTTGGATATCACATATTGTCTTTATAAGAAAACAGAATGGCTAAATCTAAATTTATGTGGACTTTTGGGATCTAAATAATATTTGTCTAAAAGACGATTTGCCTCTCCCTCTGACTGAGATAATGGGGGATGCCACAACTGGTCATAAGGCTTTATCTTTTATGAATGGGTCATCCGATTATAATCAGATTTCTATGGCTACAAAAGATGAAAATTTACTGCATTTCAAACTCCAAAAGGTATATGTTGTTATAAAGTTATGTGTTTTGGGTTAAACTCTTATGCTATATATCAAAAAGCATTGCAAAAAATCTTCAATGATATGTTCACAAAAATGATGAATTGGTTGTGAAATTAAAGGAAAAGGTAAATCATCTTACTAATCTCCATCAAGTGTTCAAAATATTATACAAGTACCAATTAAAAATGAATCCACCAAAATGTGCTTCTAGTGTGTCTTTAGGCAAGTTTCTAGGGTTCATTGTATGACATCATGGAATTGAGATTGATCAATCAAAGATAGATGCGATCATGAAAATTCAAGAACCATATAATCTTCATGAGCTCAAAAGTTTGTGATGAAGATTAGCAAATATTCAATGCTTCATATTAAACTTGGCAGGTTGATGTCAACCATTCAATAGACTGATGAAGAAAAATATTCCTTTTGTTTGGGATAAAGCTTATGTAGTAATGCTTTCAAAAGCATTAAGGCTTATTTGTTGCAGCTGCCTCTTTTAAGAGCACCCATATCGAAAAAAACCTTTGATCCTTATAATGCTACACAAGAACATTCTTTAGAAGCATTGTTGGCACAAAAAAATGATGAAAGAAAAGAAAATGCACTCTTCTATCTCAATAAAACTCTCAATGGTGATGAATTAAATTATTCTCTCATTCAAAAGCCTTGTTTGGCATTAATGTTCGCTATTAAAAATTTGAGGCATTATTTGTAAGCTCACTTTATCCATTTGATATCTAGAGCAAAGCCTCAAAGTATCTCAAGTCCAAGGCTATACTGAGTGGAAGATTGGCAAAATGGGCTTTCTTGCTTGACTTTGATATCATTTATATTCCATAAAAGGTTGTCAAGGGGCAAGCACTAGCTAATTTTTTTTACAAGCCATCTTGTTCTGGATGATTAGGAATTCTCTGAGAATCTCCTTAATGAAGATGTTCTTTTTATTGAAATTCCTAAGCCATGGAAGTTGTTCTTTGATATGGCTATAGAGCAAGATGAAATTGGAGTAAGTATTGTTTTTGTTGCTTCAGAAGGTAAATTGTTGCCTTATGCTCTTACTGAAAATTGTTCCAACAATGTAGTAAAATATCAAGCTATGATTATTGGACTGAAAATGGCAATAGATATGAAAATCACTTAACTTAAAGCGTATGGAGATTCTAAATTGGTCATCAACCAACTTCTTTCATTTTATGAAGTAAACAAACTAGAGCTTTTACCATATGTCAACCATGCGAAGAAACTCTTTGAATGGTTTGACAACATGAGCTTAAAGCACATACCAAGAAGAGAAAAAAAGCAAGTAGATTCTTTAGCTAATTTTATATCAGCTCTTGCACTACTAAGCACCGAAGTAAAGGTTTCTTTGTGTAAACAATGGGTTTTGCAGTTAGTCGTTTAATATGAAGAAGAGGATATATAATCCAACATAGTTGCAGTTAGTGAAATTGAGAAAGAAGATTGGAGACAATCGTTGGTTGATCATCTTGAGTATGGTAAATTATCTAGTGATCAAAGCATAAAAAAAAAAGTGAAACATCGAGCTCGTCGATTTATTTACTTCAAGGGTACATTTTATTGTCGCTTTTTGGGCTTTAAATCAAATAGGACAATTAGGTTTTTTTTTACGCCCAATCCAATGCTTTAATCTCATGAAGTATAAAAAGCCCCCCCAAACATATGTATAACAAGTAATACTTTATTTCAACTTTTTTTCCATATCTCTAAAGTTATCATAAATCTAAAATTTTTAGCTAGTGCATTCATCAAGACATATGATATTAAAATTATACATACAAAATATAATATCTATATTTGGATATAATTATTATTTTAGTTAATAAAAACCAAAAAAAAAAAGAGAAAATTTGACTCAAATATTTCTTTTGTCCATTTGAAGTGGCAAGTGCCATGATTGTGTTTGAATCTTCATGTCATGACCTAAGTTCTTTCCAAGTGAAGCAAGTTTTACAAATTAAAAATCTTTTTCAATTCAATTATAGTTCAAAGCTTTGAGCAACTTCTTTCGAATCTTGGAGCCTTATCGTAAGGTGTGGATGTTCATGGTAGTCTCATGCTCAAACAACATTCAAGTTTTAAAACCAAGCTTAAGCGTTTGAATTTTTTCAAAGTTGATCCTCCACCTTGTTAATGCTAACCTTTTGGATGAATCTTCCTTAGGCATCAATATCTTGGATGATTTTTTCCTTGGCCACCAAATTCATTATCTTCTGCCACCTTACTAATGCCAATGTCTTGGATGATTCTTTCTCGACCATTAGGTTCAATCTCTTCTACCATCTTGATGTAGCAACTTTGGAGATGAATCTTTTTTTTATCATCAAGATTGGTGCATCCTCTATCTTCCACCATCTTGATATGGAATCTTCCTTAGTCATCACGGTTGATTTATCCTCTATCTTCCACCATCTTGATCTAACATTTTGGATGATTTTTCCTTGGCCATCATCTTCCACCATCTGGATGTTAAGATCTTCGATGAATCTTCCTCGATCATCAACATCTTGGACAAATCTTCTTTTATCATCAATAACTTAGATGAATATTCCTTCTTGAATAATTTTTTTAACCATCGAATTCAATGTATGTTACATCCTTTGCCATAGTACATGATCTTCTTTTGCCATCTTGATAACCTTCTTTTGTCATCATCTTCAAATCTCTAAGACATAGGAAATGACTTCAATATAAAAGTTGGATGATCGAACTACTCACTTTGTGTAGCTTCCAAGGAAGCAAGTTGTAGAATATCAACAACTGGACACCAAGCTCCACAAAATGCGAGAATATCATTCTTGCTTCGGTCATAAGTGCATAATAATGCATAAACATCATATATACTAGCCATTATCCTACTCTTGATCATGAAAGTATAATGATGTCAATAGCATTATATATATCGGCAATTTTCCTTGTTCTGAGGCATGTCAAACCTGATCAGATTTGTGGTCTTGACATGAGCATCAAAATCATCCACGTCAAAACTAACCAAATTTGTGGTCCTGACATAAAGATCCTATCCAAGCTTGTCAAACCTGAATGGATATGTGATCTTGACGTAGAAATTACTGTCGACATCTTGCCTTTGAAAAAATTATAAGGCTTGAGAAAGTTTTAATCCTTCAAAGCAAACACAAAAAAAGAATAATGTCTAAGTTGATTTATACCTACTGAATATGGGTTTGTCAGCCAAGAGACATTAGCCATTTTTAATGTCTTCATCTTCCTTGAAAGAATAAGGAGATAATCTTCTTTATGATCCTTAAGGAAAATCATAATAAGTAACCTGTAAAAGACAAGTCATGAAGTTAAAAAAATATATTCGCATTGAATGTGGATAAAAAAATTGCATGACTTAAATATAACAAGGTGCAAAGGTGCATGGCAATAGGCATTTTTGTGAAGAAAACGTGTCTAACATCCATAACTATGGAATAAAAAGACAAGTGTTATTCTGCATGACATGCTTATGTAATAAGCTTTGATAATTATGCATGGCTAGTAGCCAACAAGGCAAGAATTTATGATTCCCACAAGAAATACATCGTTCTCATTTCAAGCCGAGAGAGGAAGAAAAAAAGAGAGCTTATGCTCTTGGATGTCTTGACTCGTATAAGGCCACCATCAAGAAGCTCATTAAGATATATGAAGATGAAATCGCGGCTCAGAGGTGAAACTGCTACTAGAATTAACATCTCTAAGCATTTTTTTTTTTTGTGTGTGTGACTCGTAGGTACTACATAAAGCAACTCATTGCTCTGTTGTTGGTGCTAATGGAGAATATGAGGCTCCATTAAAAAAACAGACCTAAACCTCGGAATCTTTGCTTTGAAAGAGAGGTGGAATCAAGCTTGAAAATCCCTGTTTATTCTCTAGCCTATGAAGAACCAGACGAACGAGATTTGGACTAGGCTGAAACAAACTTGTTAATGGTTTTTGAAGTACGAAAAATCAAAGGCCCAAGGGTGCTTTATATATTAGTTTGAAAGTCTCGATTGGATTAAAGTTTGAATTCATCTTTTGACTGAAGCTAGAATTTGTCTTACAAATAATGAATCTTCTTCGACAATTTTTTTTTTCTTTTTGTCTTTTTTTTATCATTCTCTGAAGGCAAATTCCGGTTAAACGGATCTGGACAATGAAGCTTAGTTGGATAAAAATTCAAGTCAAACGAAGTTTTCCTGATATTCCTATTAGTGGTATTTGTTGCATGGTGGCTTCTAATAATCACCTGCCGTAATCAGGATGCCACGCAAAGTATATGTGGGCCAAAGTTTGGTTTAACAAAGCTGTAAGTCTTGGCATTATGTGGACCTTGGTGGAAATACAAGTGGGCCATAACAGTTCATTCTTCAGGGCTATCCAAATTTCCATTATATGAGCCGTCAACATTCATATAGGTGCGGGCCATATTTTGCATTGGATTTCAGTTTTTACTGAATTAAATGTCCAAGTTTCTCTATATAATTGGAAGTGTCGTTTACTTGTTGGACCAGTGATGGATCATCATGATTTTCATTTTTTTAATCGCGTGAAGAATTGAAGTTTGCAAACCTTCACAAGAGAATTTCAAGGCTTGCTCATTTACTATATTTAGATAAAAATTATATACATAAATATAATCAAGTTTTGAGAGGCACTTGTGAAAGAAAAAAATTTTAAATAATCATAAATTATCACATCTAAATTAAAATTTTTTAATTAAAAAATTATCAATTAAATTTTATATCATCATATATAATTAATGACATCATATACGATAATATCATAAATAAATATTTATCTCTAATTACATTAAATTAAAGATAAATAAAAGAGTATAATCTCTAATTAAATTAAATTAATTTAAAAATAAATAAAAAATATTATCTTTAGATAAATAAAATTAATTTATTTATCTTCAATTTTTTTGGTCACATTTTTTATACAAAATATTTTTGTACACCATCTTTCTTCATGTCATCGTCTTTTTGCCTTTAACTATAAAGTCATTTTCACTCTTTGATGCTTCCAGAGTTGCAGCGTTGCAACGTTCTTCCTTTTATGGATCAATATTGTTTTCCACCCCACAAACATCCAATCCCATATTGCTTTTAACGATAAAAACAGATGGGCTCCTCGATCTAACAATTTGTTATCCATAACCCACCGCACCAAGACCCAATCCCATACTACTCGCTTACTATTATTTACCTGTGACTCGTATATCAAAGCCCAATTCTTCTTGTTTATACCTCTTCTAACTCGCTGCGGACCACCTCAATAAACTGCCCATTAATATCACTTGAACTTGCATTTGATGTTTTATCCATTTGAGTTATTTCAATGGGATATAATACCCCCTTCCCTTCTAACCAATGGTTGAAAAGCTATATATTCTTTTTAACTTGATCCATCCTCCCTTAAGACTAGAACTATATTTGTTCATGGGAGCACCAAATCACCAACTTTGAGTTGAACAGATTCGTCACTCTTATCCATTTGCTGAGTCACAATTTGCATATTTCCTCTAAAGAATGACTGAAATTTTAATGTATCTCAATCCATTCTTAAAAAAGTTCACCCCATCAACTAGCAGTGTTTTGGAATGTTTCTAGGGACACCTTAAAAAGCAAGCCATGTTCTCCTCCAATTAACCATCAAGTTCTCCGACTATTGCTCAACTTTGTCAAACCATCTACTCAAATCTTTTTCGTTTTTGGGTTTTCATATATTTCATTTGAACTCCTCTGAATCTTCAACATAAAGAAGAATCATCTTCCTCGCTATATCTTTTGAGCCTTAGCCCTTTGATTCCTTCTAGGCTAATCTGCTCTATGATATTCTATACTCCAATCACTCCAGTAATGCCTATTTCATGCCAGTGAAGTAATTCCACATCAACCGGACCACTGATTCTATGTTCACTTCCTATATCTTTTTTACTTTTTGTATTTGAACTCTCCTCATTTTTAATGTCCATTTTAGTTCGTCGATACGATTTCTTGCCTACTTAGCATCTTGTTCCTTTTTCCTCCTCTAAAACTAATTTCTCGGATTAAATCTAGCTATGTTTACTCTTATTTTGTAGTTCAGGAACTATGCTCCATTCAGGTTTATCATCACACTTTGGCCTGATCAGGGTACGCAACCTGTTGTTCGAAATGTAGAAGTATCTACGGTCTTCCCAAATCTTTCACAAACTCTTTGATGCCATCTTCAATGCACCTTAACTGAAAGATTTATTGAAGAAAACCGTAGTCACCATCTTCCCAGACCTATGATTTCTCAGGAAAACCCTTTAAATTATGTTGCTTAATTTGTTTCTGCATTGGTTTTTTTTTCATTGTTAATCCATAATCGTAAATGACTAGACTCCAGTGTTTTTGAAACGAAATCAGAAATGCAAATAATTCATGATGCTGATTGTTGTAGAAGTAAAAGAACAGAAACAAAATTCGAATGAAACAATTTCAAATTAATAATTAAATTTCATAACAAAATACAAAAATTCATGTAATACTCATGAAATTCTGTTTAGTATTGAGTACTTTCGTTTCAGTTGTGTCATATACTTGGCATACTTAATTATGAAGTCATTAAAAATATTTTCTGTCTTGAAAAGAAAAAATAGGGAGGAGGCAAGAAGAAGCTGGCTGGCTTCGCATGTTCAGAGGATAAACCACAATAATCCGTGTATCAACAATTTATGTCGTGGTAGTAACATAATGTTATGCTCATTATATTATAGTTTGAGCTTTTTCTATCATCGATATTCATTAAAATCAATCGTGATTGAATCTATTATCGTCCACAATCACGATAAAAATGATACGATCAATTATATAAATCCTGCTGCGTGTCAAGTACAACCGATGAATTTTTTTTCCCACTCGTTTAAAGCTCCATTGACCTTTGATATTTTACTCTTGTACCAGATAAAACGTTTGCATGTTCTATTATCTTCTTCGTTCTTCTTTCTTTTCTCTTCTACTTTTTCTTGCACAAATAATATTCTCATCGGTAAAGATGAGCAGCAATAACATAATTTCTTCGAACATATTCTTATTTACTTTCCATCAATTCTTCTTGCTAATTCACAGTAAACCTCTGGTGCCGGCTCTGTATGTATTCGGGGATTCATTGTTTGACAGTGGCAACAACAATCTTCTGCCAACCGTTGTGAAGGCAAATTACCCACCTTATGGCCAGAATTTCGTTGAACACTTCACCGGGAGGTTCACTAATGGAAGAACTCTTCCAGATTTTATAGGTATTGCAAATTTTTCTCTTGTTTGAAAATTTTTAACACCTTTAAAACCAATTCTTCATCATTGAACTATTGCCAATTACTATATGTTTCTAATATTTGATCTTAATTGAAGCTGAATTTCTTGAGCTGCCCTACCCTCCACCATACCTGAGTAGACATGACTCAATACCGGCAACAGGGTTGAATTACGCATCATCAGCTTGTGGAATTCTCCCTCAAACTGGAAGCATATTTGTAAGAGCTTAAACTTTGAATTTTCTTTTTCTTTTCATAGCTTTGAAAATTAGCAATCGACCCACCGATTAATTATCATTTTTTTGAGGTAATTCACAGCACTATGTGCAGATCTTTATACAGTTCCCTGCTTTATAGTTTGAACTATTTTATTGTTTTATCTCTCAGAGTGAATTAATGACTTCAAAGTACGGTTTTGCAGTAGTCTTTTGCTTGCCTTTTAATGTAATTGTAATAAAAAAGAAAAGATTATACATCTAATTTTATTAAAATTACTATGAGTAGTCAAATTATCGAGGCCAAAAAACGTATATAGTTTCATATTTGTACCCTCCAATTAAAATAAATTATTTTAATTAGAAATATATTTTTTTTCTCTTTGTATTGCAGGGCAAATGCTTGAGTCTGGGTGAACAAATTGATTTGTTTAAGTGGACAATTGAATCGAAGCTGCCAAGCCACTTTAAAAGCTCTAAGGAGCTTTCTAAGCACTTGGCAAATTCTATATTTATATTAACAATAGGCAGCAACGACTACATTCACAACTATTTAGAGCCAACATCATTTAGCACAAGCCAAGATTATGATCCTCAAACATTTGCTCAGCTTCTTATAGATGTTCTCTCCAAGCAATTTGAGGTTCTCCATAAATTCTTTTTTACCAGTTTCAGCTTCCTTGCAAAATAAAATATTTTCAGGGACGCGATAAGAAAACGATTAAAAGTAGCGTTCTTTATCATGATTTTAGCTGTGGTGGGGACAAACGTCATTCGTAATTTAA
>JAQSVH010000003.1:11367862-11378253 GCA_029448705.1 Adansonia digitata
GATGTGAGATTTGACAAAACCTACTACAACTTTAGCATCATCAGTATGAGTAGCCTTAGCCTCTACCCATTTTGACACATAATCCACGCAAGAATAATATACATCTTTCTAAAAGGAAATAGGGAATGGTCCCATAAAATCAATGCCCCACACATCAAATATTTTACATACCAAAATTAGGGATAAGGGCATTTGATCTTTAGGTCCCAAATTTCATGTTCTTTGGCACTGTTCACATGTTTTACAAAATGTATATGAAACATGAAACATAGCAGGCTAGTAGAATCCACATTCTAAGATTTTTCTTGCAATTCTTTTTGGACCAAAGCGTCCTCCACATGCATGTGAGTGACAAAATTGAAGAATGGAAGGAATTTCAGTTTCAGAAACGCACCTTCGACTAACTTGGTCAGAGCAACATTTTCGTAAATATGGGTCATGCCATATATAATATTTCACGTCACTCTTGATTTTAGCTTTTTGAGCATGTGTCAGCTCATTAGGTAATGTTTTAGTAACTAAATAATATACGATGTTTGCATACCATGGAGTACTCTGTTGAGCTATCAGGAGTTGTTCATCCGAGAACTCATCTTGCAACAACTTTGGTTCTTCACTCATGACTAATCTCCTCAAATGGTCAGCAATAGAATTTTCAACTCCTTTCTTGTCATGTATTTCTAGATCAAACTCTTGTAACAAGAGTATCCACTTTATCAATCTGGGTTTCGCCTCCTTTTTAGCTAACAGAAAATTTAGAGTTGCATGATCAGAGTAAACTATCACCTTAGTACCAAGTGAATAAGAACAAAATTTTTCTAAAGCAAAGATAATGGATAAAAGTTCTTTTTCCGTTGTTGACTAATTGGGTTAAGCACTATCAAGTGCCCTGGAAGCATAATATATTGCTTGTGTAACTCGGCCAACTCGTTGTCCAAGAACAGCTCCCACTGCATGGTTACTTGCATATCACATGATCTCAAATGGCCGTTCCCAATTTGGTGGTTGTATTATAGGAGCCGATGTAAGACGTTCCTTGAGTTTGCCAAAAGTTGCCTTACATGCCTCGTCAAATTCCACCGTATCTTTCTGGAGAAGCTTGCATAATGGTAGTGTTATCTTTGAGAAATCTTTTCTAAATCGTCGATAGAAACCTGCATGTCCAAGAAAAGAGCGAACTTCCCACAAATTTGTGAGGTAAGGTAAGGTTCTAAAAACATCTATCTTTGATTTATCAACCTCAATACCCTTTAAAGATACTACATGCCCCAAAATAATCCCTTGATCTACCATAAAATGACATTTTTCATAATTTAAAATGAGGTTTGTTTCGATACATCTTTAAGCACTTTTGCAAGGTTATTCAAGCATGAATTAAAAGAATTACCATAAACAGTAAAATCATCCATGAATACCTCGATAATGTTTTCCACATATTCAAAAAATATATTGACCATGCATCTCTGGAATGTGGCTGGAGAATTACATGGCCTAAAGGGCATGCGTCGGTAAGTAAATGTCCCAAATGGAAAGTAAACATCATCTTTTCTTGATCCTCTGGCGCAATTGGAATTTGATGATAACCTGAGTAACCATCAAGCCAACAATAGTGAGATTTTTCAGCCAATTTTTCTAACATTTGATCAAAAAAGGAAATGGGAAAATGGTCTTTTCGGTAGCGGCATTCAACTTCCTATAATCAATAAAAACCTGCCATCCATTTTGTACTCGAGTGGGCACCAACTCACCTTTTCATTTTCAACCATTATCATCCTTGTTTTCTTTGGGACCACTAAGAGAGGACTTACCCATTCAATATCAGAAATAGGATAGACTATACCTGCATCGAGTAGTTTTAAAATCTTTTTCCTGACTACTTCCATCATAGATGGATTCAATCTGCGTTAGACTTGTCTCACGGGTTTAGCTCCTTCTTCTAATAATATCCTATGCATACAAATAGAAGAACTTATGACCTTGAGATCTGCTATTGTCCACCCTATAGCTTCTTTGTGCTCTTTTAACACTCGAAATAATCGTTCTTCTTCTGACATGTCTAGTTTGCTAGAGATTATAACTAGTAATGTTTCTTTTTTTCCTAAGTAGACACGTTTCAAGTGACTTGGTAATGGCTTCAACTCTAATTGCGGTGCCTGCACAAGAGAAGGAAAATGTTTGGAGTCGAAAAAAGGTAATTCAACATTAGACACAACATTCTTTTTAGGTAAGGATTCTAATTCAAAAATGGTGTGCTCAAGATCAACATTTAAAGTTAATTCCTTTTCTATTTCCTTTAGGTTCTTGTTGTCAAGACTGTTCTCAAGTGAAATCTTCACATTATCATCACCTACCAAGTCACAATTTTTTTGTACCAAAAGGTCAATTCCATCCAAAGCAAGCACAGTATGTTCGTCACTAGGATATCGCATGGCATCATTTATATTAAATTTAATAATTTCTCCATTAAATTCCATAGTGAATGTCCTTTCATACACTTTATCATAGTTCTTAAAGTTTTTGAAAATGGTCTCCCCAATAGCATTGGGGAAAAATGTATAATATCATCCTCCCCCATGTCAAGCACATAGAAATCAATGGGGAAAACCAAATTATTAGCCTGAACCAAAGTATCTTCTAGGACTCTTTTCGGATAAGCATTAGACCTATCAGCTAATTGGATTATCACCTTCGTTTCTTTTAATGGCCTAACCATTAAAGATTTATAAATTAAAAGGGGCATAATGTTAATTGATGCACCTAGGTCCAACATTGCTCTATCCACTTTCATACTACCAATTTTGCAAGGACCAGTAAACATACCTAGATCTTTACACTTCGGAGGCAATTTCTTTTGTATCAATGTCGACACATTCTCATCAACTTGAATTTTCTCATTGCCAATCAATTTACGCTTTGTACTACACAACTCCTTAAGAAAATTAGCATAGCGAGGAATTTGTTTAATTACATCAAGAAGTGGTATGTTCACCTCAACTTTGCGAAAAGTCTCAAGGATTTCTTTTTCCTACTCCTTCTTTTTAGATTTTACAAAAGTTTTATTTGGCTCTACACTCGGAGCCTTCATTTGTACATTTACAAGTCCAGGATTTTCTTTATCTCTCTCAAGTTCCTTTTCCAATTCACGCTTTGACACTTTTTTGTTAGGATCTTTCAACTCTTTTTCGCTTCATAAAGTGATCGCACATTCATTTTGTTTTAGATTGACTTCTGGTTGAGATGGTAACTTCCCATACCCTTTGGGATTCTCTTTGCTCATCTCTACCTCTAACTGATCTACTTTATTTCTCATATCATGCATACTATCCTCATTTCCTATTGAAATTGTTGCACATTATTAGTAAGTGATTGAAGCATATCTTCAACAGACGTACCTTGCTTTGATGAAGACTAATGTGGAGAAAAAGGTGGTCTAGCTTGATATTGTGATTGGAATCCAGGTGGCTTTGCCGCATAGCTAAAATTTGGATGTTCCTTCCTTTTGGGTTATAGGTATTTGAATAAGGATCATATCTTTGTCTTTGCGAGCCTGTAAACCCTCCAACGACATTAGCTTGTTCATTTGGATCATCTTGAAGCATTGGGCACGTGTTAGTTGTATGACCCGAAGTTGTACATATGCCACATGTTTTTACCTATTGCATATTCCCTACAACCAATTTTTCGACAAGAGATGTTAAATTATTTAATTGTTGTTGTACGAAATATTCGCTCACCTTATTTTCCCTCTTCACAAGGTAGTCTTGCCTAGAGCCAAATTGTTGTGAGTTCGGAGCCATAATAGAAATCAACCTCCTGGCTTCTTCTGGAGTCTTTTGCACTAGTGCACCTCCACTTGCAGCATCCACCATGCTCTTCTCTATTGGTAACAACCCTTCATAAAAATATTGAATCAATAATTACTCAGGAATTTGATGTTGAGGACAACTTGCACATAATTGTTTAAATCTCTCCCAATATTCATAAAAGGTCTCTCTGTAAGGTTGCCTTATGCCACATATTTCCTTCCTAATATTTGCAGCTCTTGAAGCAGGGAAAAATTTTTCAAGAAATTGTCGCTTCATCTCATTCTAGGTCGTTATGGATCCTGACGGCAAGTAGTATAGCCAATCCTTTGCTTTATCAGTTAATGAGAAAGGAAAGGCTCTTAGCTTTATTTGTTCTTGAATAACACCCTGAGGTCTCATTGTCGAGTAGACCACATAGAATTTCTTAAGATGTTTGTGAGGATCTTCACCTGCAAAACCACGAAAACTCGAAAGTAAATGAATAAGTCTAGATTTTAACTCAAAAGGAACTTCTATATTAGGATATTCAATGCAAAGAGGTTGCTTGTTTAAATCTGGTGCAGGTAGCTCTCGGAGAGTTCTTTTTGCAGCCATTGTTTCGTCTACATCTTCTGGATCACTAGATGAACTGTTTGGATCAATTGCCAAATCTAATTCCGACGATGACGATGTTGCCTCTATAACACGCTTTTGCCTAGTTTCCTTCCTTAAATGTCGAGCTGTCTTCTCAATTTCTGGATCGTATTGCAATCATCAATCCGAGAAGAACGAGGCATAAAACACACACAAAAATAATAATATTAATAATAAACTAATCAAGGAAATAAATCTTTTAGCACCAATCCCCAGCAACGGCAACAAAATTTGGTGGGTGTCAAATCCAACAAAAATAATTTTTCTACTCTCATAAGATCTTTGTGTATAGTGATAAGTAGGATTGTCTCCACAGGAAATGGTAAGATCCGATTTCCTTTCAAAATCAACAAAATAAAATGGGGATTTTATAAAATCAACTAAAATTAAATGAAATAAATAAACTAAGATCAATTAAGAATGCAGGATAAATTAAACTGAAATAAATATCAGTATCATACAAACACTAGTCAAAGGTCTAATCGCAAGTTTTATTCTCACAACTGATCACGAATGTAAAGATATATTCATTATTCAAGAATAAATTGATTATGGGTGTTGGTACGACCAACTCCCTAGCCCTCCTTAGTTATTCGATAATCACGGTACAACCGTTAATTATTTCTCTTATTGATTACATAAACCCTAGATACGATCTCAGTATTTCAATGTATCAATGGCATTAATAATGAGAGGGGATCGCCAATTCTAACCAATAAACTCACATTTAGGTTTATTTAGATTAGATAGTGAATTCTTCCTAACCAAGTTATTTGTTACTTTTATTAGAATAATCAAACAATTACGGATTTGATTTTCTAAATAGCTATAGATTATTCAATCAATCAAATGCGGTACCAAATATTCAATCAACAATGACAATCATGATTAATAAGTATAGAAGAAAAGACAAATATTCAAGAACAATGAATAATATAAACACAATTTAAATCTCACAGTCGTAAAGAATTAAACTTCGATATAAAACCTTCAACTAGTTGAAAAAAATTTCACCACACATTGTCTTCTTGTTCTCTCTCTAAAAGAAAAAGCCAAAAAACCTAGAAAAAACTTTCCTCTCGTTCTCTCTTTTCTTTCCCTTTTATATCCCTTATAACTTTCCCAAATTTACCTACTGAATTAGAATCCCTAATAAATCAAAATTCTAATTTAAGCTATCTGCTTGTAGAGCGTGCCCATGTAGTGTCCACATCAGCTCTTTCTTTTTTCTTCTTGGGCTGCTCTAATCAACTTATTTAAGCTATTTTTCTTTCTTCCAACCCTTTTTATGCCTTAAACACAAAAGAAAGTAATTTTCATCAGTTATAGCTCAAAAACTACGAAAAGATAAGAATTTAACAATTAAAATCTTAACATTTATGTTCACTATTAGGGACACATTAATTTTCGAAGATAACTTTAATAAAGTAATTTTTATCAGTTATAGCTCAAAAACTACGAAAAGATAAAAATTTAACAATTAAAATCTTAACATTTATGTTCACTATCACGGACACATTAATTTTCAAAGATAACTTTAATAAAGCTCACCATCAAGGCTAAATGTATTCAAACTCAAGATCAATTTGAAAGAGGTTTTAAATGAAATTATTGTAGCCCAAAACCAGCCTGTATCTAAGTATAATAATTTAATATACCCCAAGGTTAGAATGTAAGCAAAAACCATAGACTAAGGTTGACTCTGTAGATTTATATTCTTAGGGGGTTTTGCTAATCAACTCTTATTCTTGTGAGGTTCTGCTATTCAACTCTTATATTTATATAAATTTTTTTATATTAATAATTTATTTTATATAAATTGACATATTCGTCTATTTATGTCTTGTTTATATTAATTTTTAACATCATTTTTTTAATTATTTTTCATGTTATGTTCATGTTGAATAATAATATGATATTCAAAATTATTTGGTCTAATTAAGACTATTCTAATAACTTCTATTTTGTGTCACATGTCGCGTTCGTGTTTGTTACTTTTTTCATATTATAACTATATTTAAGGTATTTTATATTTATATAAATTTCGATATGTTAAAAAAATTGAAGAATAAAACCTAAAAAACACCAAATTAAATTCATACACAAAATATATTGCCTACATACAAAAGATACAAAATTGAATTCGCCCAGGTAGTAAAATTTCTTGTCCAAAAACTCAACCTAAAGTCCATTTAACTATGCAATACCGAAGACACAACCAACTCAGAAATATTCCAACTGTAGCTATCACTTATATAACCCATTTAAATAAGTCTTATTTAATGCTAGATGTTAGATTTCTATAAACTTGCAATTCTGTAGGCACTATGAACAGCTATGCCCGCTGATCAGGTAAATATACAAAGAGTTAATATGCATCCTCTCTGCCTATAGAAAATGAGAAACAAAAAAAAAATTGGATAATTGAACTACATAATTCAAATCTGTTAGAAATTCTTCAGAAAATTGAAGCAGCCTCTGTAGTACAACTCTTTAAGAATTTTTCTCCAGTGCCTTTTTCTGCATGTGGATAAAATCACACCAAGCTAACTTAAGAAACACAGATGTAAAAGATTGCAACTCAAAAACCAATATCCAACTCCAGGTTCATTCCACGGGTTTCCACAATGGGGCAACTCTCACTGATTCCGATATATAGATTATCAAATACAATCCTTGGATTATATATGGAGAAAAGAGGCTGTGAGGTGGCTAAAAATCATAAGATAGATGAACTATATCGAGTTAAAGATGACTTACACTCTTGAGCAAAGGCTGAACCAGTGGCTAGGAGTAATGGTGCCTCGGAAAGTCCAAAAACAAGAAAAAAGCTTCAAAAAGTGACTTCAAATTCGTGCTGAACCAAGAAGACAAATTTGTTTACAAATTGCATTCCCTCAAAATCTTTGTCCAGACAAAATAATGAAGAAAACAATCACTAAAAGAACTTGAAGCTCTTAAGGCTTGGCTGTTCCTCCTTTTAGAGCTAAAAACTTCAATTTGGCTGCGATACCATTGTTTTTCCCACTATCAGCCATTCCCTCTTGATCTTTGTATTTAATCTGCTTTCCTTAGACCAATCACTTGCTCTTCATTCCCTTCAAAATAGCAAATTTTCAAAGTCAAAGCTAATCTCTAGTTTGTGATCAACTTTACAAAATTATTCACAAGTATAATGATCAAATATTAAAATTTTAGAAGCTAATAAAACACCGTTTCTTCAAGTTATTGAGATTCACACACACAGAAGTGACATATCTAATATCACTAAAAAAAGGGGATATAGAGATGATAAATGTACATGGAAGATTCAAGAATCGAATAGCTTAATCTTTTGGGTTCAAGTGATGTCTAACATGTATGTATGGACTCTTTTTGGTGTGGTCCCAGAGTCTCAAGGTTTGACTTTTCTTCCAACAAATAGTATCTGAGTCTAAGGTTTAATTGGGATGCAACAGTATTTTGAAAAACCTAAGAGATGATGTACTTAGAAAAGTTATGACTACATGCAAACTTAAGGGGCAATAAGACAACCCAAGCGCACATGAGATGCAAAATTGGGTGGTGGGCCTAAAATGCATTGAGACAACCCGAACGCACAAGAGATGCAAGATTGAGTGCTGAGACCAAGGCTGCGTTGAAACTTGACAGTTTTACTCATATAGGAGCAGATCAACCTTCAAAAGTAAATGGGAAGGATTGTTGAGGTTCACATGTGAGTGAGATATCTCACATCATTAAAAAGTGAAATGCAAAGGCGGCATATATACATGAATGATCATACAATCCAATAAATTAATTTTTTAGGTTCAAGTGATATCCAAAGTGTTTTTATGGGCTCTTTTTTGTGTGCACTTATGAGCTCATGTTTTGTCTTTTCTACCCAACGCAAGTAAAAAAAGAAATACATAATTCAATTCTTGGTTTTCCTACCACAGATGTTTAACCAAGGAAATCCTCTATTAGTAATGAGATGTTCACACTTGATCCCTCACTTTCTTTCAATACACATTTCTTTCTTTCCACTCCTTTTGTGACTTCATCTTTTCCATGACTGAATGGAGAAGCACAAAATGGATATAAATAAGATATTGGCACCCCAAGTCATATTCTCAGTACTAAACAAGATATAGAAGCCAAATGTCGTACCTTGAAGATCTGAAACTGTTGAGGAAGCAACCTGGAGTAGTGGATGTCAATTCTCTACCTTGATAACACCATAACAAATATTAACTCATATTCAAGTTAAACTCTGTAACTGAGCAAAGAGGCAAGCATTCTCAATGTGAGAAAACAAATTGTATTTGTCACAATCGTGACTTTAAATCCAAAAGAAATATTTTTGCTGAGAACCCTTTCTGCTGATGACATACAATCTAGAGGAAACACCCATAATTTGCAAGTTCAACAGTATCAAATCAGGCCATTCTTTTGCATTCTCAAGTGGTTTTTAGTGATCCTAATCAGGTATCAACTCATTAACACACCTATATCAAGATAAAGCAAATCCAGTCTCACACAAGTGATGTAAATAAATATTTTGGGGAGATCAATGGAAGGTTTACCTGGCTGACATGAATTTAGTAATCAAACTTTATTATTGTAATCAGAAATCAACTAGTACCTATGAAAAATAGGAATAAATCAATTAACAACATAAAACCAAAAAACCCAAAAATTTTACCCAATTTATGTTACATTCATGGAAAATATAAAATAGAAACTAACGGATCAAGATAAGTAAAACCTCCCCAATACCAACCTTGGTCTTGTTGATCAAATGCATAAACCATAAATTCAATCAAAAAAAGTGAAAAAGCTTCAATCTTTTGCGCTCAGGTTCATCCTCATCATCAAAGCTGAAACTTCCACTACTCCTAAAACTTCTTATGATAGAAGAGTTATCATGGCCATTGTTAAAATTGATATCCTGTTGGTGCGTTGATCCACCAAATTCTGAACTGTTAGAACTGCTGCTTTTTAATGAGAGCCAATTCAGATGAATTGGAGAGTTTGGCTGGAACTGCATCCTGTTAGGATTGCATCCATTCTCATCATCTAGGGTGCAAGGCAGATAAGCAGAAATTTCAGAACTTGATTCCAAATGCTTCAGGGCTTGCTTCCCTTCCTCTTCACCAGAGCTGGAATTTTTGTTTGGTTTGACATTGCAGTCAGTAGAACACTCAGCATCAACATAAAATACATGTACACCACATTTCTCCACCTTGATATGATCTACACGCTGTCCATCATCCTCAGCTGTGAGGTAGAATTCAAATGAGGCCTCCTCATAATGCTCATCTTTATGAAACATATTTTTATCGAACCAAATGATCATGTTATTGGACTCAAAGACTATTGGCTCATCATAATACAAAGGTGAAGTCCATCTACTTTTGAAAATATGACAATCACCGGATTTGGTTTTTAACTGAATTTCGCAGACAATTTGAACGCCAATATCTTTGTGATTGTTCTTGAAATCAACCACCACAGATGGAGCAAAACACAAGAATCTATCACTCTGCCGATCTGGACACAGTTCAATTGTTATTGAAGAATCCACGCATTGATACTCGAACCTTCCTGAAATTTCACTACAGGCAACAACTCTATCAAGAATATTATCAGGTATTATTTCATAAAATCCCCTCGACCTTTCTTTTACCCATTCCTCTACAATGCATTGAACTCTAAGATGTGCATCAGCCACAATGTTTTCGACTACATCTTGATCCAGATCGAAGCAATTACTGAATAGCACGTGGAGTAGGCGAGAATTCTCCCGAAACCGTCTTCTGCTTAACACTAGCTGTAATGATGAGCAGTCATGAGCATTTAGGTTTGCCAGACTTGGTGGAAGCTCTGGCAATATTATAAGGTTCTTGCAACATTTTAAGTAAAGATGAATTAGATTAGGAAGTTGTCGGATGCTCATTGGAATTTTCACTA
>JAQSVH010000003.1:11386536-11399765 GCA_029448705.1 Adansonia digitata
CATAATTTGGAGAAAAATCTTTAGATTTGAATTACCTTGGAGACAAAGTTGTTAAAGACATTTCAACTTGTAAATAGTGGTTGGGAGGCTTTTAATTCTTGTATAATCACTTATACTCAACTTAGAAAAGCCATTAATTCTATCAATTGGTGAAGGCATTTCTTATATTGGAGTGTTGTCTAGTAATGAGATTTCTATACTATTAGAAATATTTGGAATATAGGTGATGTTTGATAATGACAGAGATGGATTACTTTTAGCGAATTCATATTCTCAATAGTGCTTGGAAGATTTTCAATCTTTATGCCACTTATATCTAAAAGAGTAAGATTACCGAGACATCTGATTAACGAAGGCACTTCTTCGATCTGATTACATTCCAAAATTAAATCTTTTATGTTCTCTAAAACATTTAAAAAATGAATGACGTTTGGGCAGTGAGATAAATAAATTATTCTAAGGGAATCAATCTTAACAGCAGTGTCAAAAAGATTGTAAATTTATGTATGGCTCATATTTAAAGAAGCAAGTGAATTGAGACACTTGATTAATGAAGGCACTGCTTCTATTTAAGTCCTACTCAAGTTTAATGTTTTTAAGGTTCTTGGAACTTCTAGAAATTTTATGATTGGGAAGTCTTTAAGACACAGAGTTTCAAAAAATTTCAAATGTATCATGCATGGAAGCCCAATCAAGCTTATGCACCCATTGACCTCCAATTTTTCAATGTTTAAAGGTCTTGACATATTTGGGATCTTAGTTAAATTTTTGTAACCTAGAAGATCAATCACTCTTATATTTGCGAGATTCTATAGAATGATAATAATCAATATATGACTAAATTAGTTTAGTTTGTAATTAAATTTAGAGCTTTACTAAACAATGAAACTTTTTTGGATAAGCTAAATAGTAAAGAACACATTTTTCATCTTTATCCCACTATTCATTTGTCTTATTTCCTAAGCTGCTCAAGAATAAAATTTGATGGCAAAGATTTCAATGGGCAACATTCCCAATGAAAATAATTAAACTCACCTAGAAAAAATTTTAGATCTTATTATGAAAGTAGTGAGCTCCTTTTTCTCAGAAAACTTAGAGTAATAAAATTTGATAAACCTAAGATTATGCATTTTCCAGAAAATATCTTGATGGAATTATATTTCATCAATTCCATGCATGTCCAAGAATATCCCTTTGACCGATTTAGTACCCCATCATCATTAATAACAAATTATTAAGTATAAACAAGAGAACTTTCTTAGGTATGCATTTGATTTTTATCAATTTAAAATTTATGAATTAAGGAAAAAAATGATGTTCACTTTTACAACATCATGTTTTAGCATTTGAGACACATCTTTACGCATTCATAGTCTACTGCATTCTCCAGGATCCTTGGATTCTTGGCAGACAATATTCCAAACATTTCTTGTAGCAAATCATGCATCCAAATAGTTTTGTCATGTTCTATAAAAGGAAATCCTGGGCTCATGCACATCAATATAGAAATAAAAATTTGGTTAGAATTAAATAAACATGATGAAAAGTAAACAAAAAAATACCCAGATTTCCTCAGGATTTTAGATAGAGATGTAGATGTAATTAGATAATAATTTAAAGCATAGATCTTATATAAATCATACTTAGAGAATCATAACTCTAAGTGCATGGATCCCTACACAAAAGCACCGTGGGTTGATTACTATGATCTCTTCTTAAGGTCAAAGTAGTCCAAGTGTTCTGCCTCTAATAGTGATCCACACATATGCCTATTAAAGTCTTCGTGAAGTCCAGTGGTTCTCCAATACTATCCAAAAAGCTTCTTAAGCCTTAACCAAAAGATATACAACCAATAGGTTTAGATTTGAAGTGATTCAAGAATAATTCCCAAACCTATTATGCCAAGAAGAAGAACACAATTTCATAAAGAAGTAGTTATTTTCTACACATCCTAATAAACCAGTCCAAAAATCTTAGTTTTTGATCCCGGTTAATTCTTTTAGGATGGAAAAGAGATTTTCTACTTTCGTTTAAACAAAAAAACAATTGTAGATCCCTCAAAAGATGAAGATTACGCTATATTGCTCAAGGAAGTTGAAGGGTTGCATTGCCTCCTTAAAATTCTAGTGATTGGTGTCTAGGCTTTTCTAGAAAGCTTGTATCAGCCAATTCAACCTAATAGTATATGTTAATACACTTGAAATTAGGTTAACCTTAACTAATGTCAGCTGAGCCCATTATTAATATACACAGAAGGTTGTGCCATTCTTGGTGTTTCTTGGAGCCCAATTAAAACCATTTTATTACATCATCCAAGATTGGGGGTTGATTGTAACTTATTAATATTTCATCCCAACGGCACACCAAGGATAGTTATTCCATGCACTTAGCCCATTAGCAAACCCAACTTGGAGTAGTTCATAACTAAATTCTTTTACTTGATAATTAGGGTTTTTAGCTCAAGCTCTTAATTTACATGTTAGATAATTTAATTAATAATTAAAATTTTTAACCTAAGTAAAATAATTTTATTTCACGTAAATATTATTAAACAGTTATCAAATAATTTATTTAATTTTTCAAATACAATTATTTGGCTTTATTTAATAATATCCGTAGAACAATGTTTACAAATAAACATTATCTTGATAAGATATTCTTATCTTTATAGCCACATTAAGAAACCTCTAGTTAGATTTCATAAATCTAATATATGTCTTTAATTACAATTAATTGAACTAATTCAGTTAAGTCCTCCTTATTCTACTTTTATTTAACTAAGTTTTACTTAATTAAATCTTAGATTTAATCCAATAGATTATCTTATTGTGTGTGACCCATTAGACTTCCATCATAATGGCTATGAATATAATTATCCAATTAAATGTATATATATTTATAGACTAAGATTGACGTCTAGCAAAGCATTATTGCCACCTAGTATGCAAGAAGAGTCAATATGAAATTTTAAGAAACCTTTTAAGTAACCAAACTCTTAATGTACTTCGATCCTTTCACCAGATATCCTAGAAAAACCATCAGCCTAGTGCAGTATCTATTTATGTATTAATCCATATTAGTTCCAGTAGCTTTAAGTTAACCTTATGAATTTAGAGAAAATAGTTTCTCCTAAATTCATCATGCATTGGCCAATACCATTATCAGGTTAACCAAAGCTAAGAACAAATGACATATGTCTCCAATGTCACTTAGAGTGGTGAATCCTTTCTGGATCACTTATTCATCTTCATACGGTTCATGCCACCTAAAACCACCTTACAAGCATTCATCTATTGTGAACCCGTTCATGAAGGAATCAAAGTATGATGCTATCTATACAAGATGACTTAGTATCACAAGTCTAAGGACTAATATACATGACTAGCATAAGAGAACATATTCTAAGACACTTGAGTGACTTGTACCAAATGAAGTTCTTATAAGGGACATGTTTAGTGAACTTGTTTCTCCATAAAACAAGCACCTATATGCTATCCCCTAGTACCTTTATATTTTAACTTTTATGAGATTAAAGAGTTGTATGCATCAATGCATGGAGGCTTAGTAATGCCTTGTCTTGACAATACAATAACTAGGAATGTTTTTAGAAACATGGCTTTGATGCATAAGGATCTCATCATCATAACTTATTACTAACTTTGCAAGATCATTATGTTTCATCAGCTTAATCTACTTAGTATTTGCGTAAGTGTCAATCATGCCACTAACATGAAGGAAAACCTTAAATCACTAACCAAATGATTGGTTTGCATTATTAACTTATATATGCCTCATACAAGCTTATTCGTTCTAGGGTATCTACTATACTATAATGTTAATAAGACACTTATCAACTTCGTTAGTTAGTATAAAATGGGCTTGTTTATAAGAACTAATTAATATTTTTGCAAAAACCTCTATCTTTTGCCTTTGAAAAGGCATGCAATATCAAGAAATAAGCCCTTCTCCACGTCATACAATCCATTAAAACTAATCTTCAATATATTATGAATTTTTTGGGTTAGGATGTTCATTTAACTAATTCAATGCACTTTCCCATTGTTCTTTACTCTTCTGATAAAGTGGAGAACCCGAGACTTTTAGAGCTATTGGAGCCCCTTTAACGTAGTCTACAACTCTATTTTATAGATCCACAAAATCATCAAGTGGATGGCTTTTCTTAAAGGCATATAGAGAAAAAAGATTAAATTAGTTTCTCTAGTGTAAACCTTCAACGTTTTGTATTTCAGTAACTAATCCATTCTTAAGTAATTGTAGATCTCTAGATATTAGTTCTACTTTGACAACCTAAGTGATCATGACTAACTGCTAATATTTCTAATTGCTCCAAATCACTAACATCATCAAGGACAGCAAGTACCTTTTCTCGATGGAGTTTATCATTAAAGAATGTTGATCCTATTCTGGACCGCCTTTATAAAGGTTTTCTTTTTTAAATATCATAAAAAGAAGTTTATCTCAGAGAAAATAAATTCCTTATGTTTCTTTAACTCTTATGTAATATTTGCAAGGAAGCAACAACTCTCGAGTTCACTGTAAACTTCATCAAAAGTAGCTTAAGCAAAAGTTGTCCCGCCTATACCACCCATACCCCAAATTCCTACTATTATTGGGAAGTCTTGGTTATTTAATGCATAACAAATGTTTAATATGCTTTTTATAATAATCTATTCCAACCAATCCAGAAGAATCACTTAGAGACATGCAATGCAACTTCTTTATAATATCTTGAACAATTTCTACCATGTATTCAGCTTAAGATCTAATAAATGTATAAATTAAACACTTTTTTACCTTAAGTTAACATGAAAAAAATAAACTTATTGAACCCATACCATATAGGATGAATATTGAATTGTAAGTTTCAACTAGAAAAAAGCTATAAATTATAAAATTTTAAATAAAGTAGAATCAAAGGAGAAAATTTGTCACCTGTCTGATTTATCTCCCATTATGTGCCACTCTTTATTTACCCTGCTTCAATAAAAACATCTTTCCACCTTTACAATTTGTGTCCCCAATTTTCTTGATGATTAGCAAAAGCTTTCTGAAAACTCCTGGTACGTTTTTGCATATCGGATGAGCTAACATGGGAAAAGATAGGCACTACTTCTTGTTTATTGGCCCGCTTCAATTACGATCCGTCCAACGACCTTTTCCATCTCTTTCTCACCTCATCACACCATAAAACCTTCAACTAAGTACCATTTTCAAGTCAGGAAGGTGTCCCGTCATTGGGAGTATGTTACAACATTTATGTCTATTAGTTAGATACCTACACAATGTTTCGAATTTTTTTTTTGTCTTTGACAAGAAATATTTTAGTTTTGAAATTTGAAGATTTGTAATTTATAAATGGAGTATGGATATCAATACATTGGAATAAAAAAATAATTTTTTCAATAAGATCTATTTCATTATTTTTACATGAATATCAATACATATTATAAAACAATAATACAATAGGAAAATAATGACTATTTATGGTGATTAGTAAGTCAATAATCATGTCTTGATTGAGATGACTATCTAAAAACATAAACATGTTAATGATTAAGTTTGAGGAAGGGAACATAAAGGGTTATAAAAGGAGTAACAATGCAATCATTAAATATTATTTGGAAAAGTATACCAAATATATACACATAGCACACATTGTTTGAATAACATACCACATATATATACATACACATTTGTGCCATCCACAAAAAGATTCAAAGTTATTCATTGGTTATTTATCTCTCATTTGCATATGATGAGTTTATCATATTTTAAGACAAACTTAAGAATAAAATTATTTTCTAATCTTATTTAGTAGTAAAAGGGTAGATAACCTTGCAGCCTCTAACTATGCCCAACCATTAGTGAGACACAATGTTCTCATTCATTTGAATTATTTTCATGTTCTATGGTTTTTTTAGTGGCCCCATTATTTATTTATTTATTTATTTTGCTAAGCCAAAGACATTTTATTAATAAAAAAGGAGTCAAAAAATGAATCCAATTAAAGCATCATAACAAATATGCTTATAAAAGCAGTCCTTAAATTTTAGCAAGACATCTAACAAATAAACTTAAATTACAAATAACCATCAAGCGCACAAAAATAGCACACCCTTTAAAACTTCAGAATATGCCAGTAAACACCAAGCCAAAACCAAATTAGTTGTTGTCAAGATAAGGCCCTTTCAAGAAAAAGATTATACCTTTCAAGCTAGACCATAGGAAAAGACTATCTAGAGATAAATAAATCGCCAAAGCCCAAATCCATATTAAGAATATGCAACTAATAATTCCTAATTAAGTAAAAGCTCCCATCCGATAAGCACCAGCATCACCACTACACCAAAAGCACAAACATCAATAAAGATGGGACAAAGAGCAAAACCCCATAGTTATAGCCACTCCAAACTCGACGAAGAGCAAGCAACTCGCAACCATTATATGGACAATAGCTATATCCGCATCTAAACCTCCTCTAGGCAAATTGAACACCCATGAAAAAAATAGCACCTGATAAGATAATCATCAGATGAAACTAGGATGCCACAGTCCTAATGAACAATCATATCAGATCAAAACTTTGAACCCAAGTCACGAAGCGGTCATAACAAAGAACATAGTGTCAACAAATTGAGATAAATATGAGTACAGCATGCACCTCTGAAGGTCCCTTGATTTGAATAATTGCAAGAGTTCTGAAATTCTGCATATATTCCTCGACAAGACATGGTGGGAAGTCTAGTATTTAAGCATAAATCAAAGGAAAATAAGCAAAGAAATGTAAATTTTGAAATATGACATTAATCAGGGTTTATCCAGATAATGTTGCAAAAATATATATTCAAAGATATTCATAGTTTTGACGTTATTTATCTTTGATGACTTCTTTTTATCGATAATAGATTTTAAGCAAGGGATAAAAACCAATTACATATTTTTTTTAGAGAATTGACATATAAAATCAAACTGAAATCGCAATAAAAATATTAAGATTTATTCAAGAATAACAAGAGCTAATCTTTAAGAATATATATGCAAAAACTTTTATGCCTAGAAAAATCAATAGTTGCATTCAGAAAAATAATACTTAAATATGTAAATGTTTAATCTCAGTTGGCTATAATTGTTAAGAGGACATTGTTAGTTGGCCCTAATTATCCATGCCTGCAACCCGATTCAATTCATAAGATATTGGATGCAAAGTTCACACCTAATGTTGATATAATATAATCACTCTGTCCGATATTGACCTCAACTCAATCTTGACAGAATCATCAAGTTGAATAGAGGAGTGTAAATAAATATCACAATGCTATATAAAATTACATAGACGAGATTTTTTTATATATATATCTTCTATTTATTAAGAAAACAAAGAAAACTTTTCAAAGCCAAGGACAAATAATTTGTGTTTCTAATAAAACAAAAGCTGTACCATAAAACAATGAGACTTAATCACAACATGCATTTGTTTCAGCCATGACCATTGATACATGGCTGAGCCATACATGACGAAATTTACAACTCCAACATAGTAAGTAGATATAAAAATATACTAACATACAAGACAAAACTATTGACACCTAATTTTGTTTGAGCTCTTTCCCTATCAATCCAAAAAATTCAAGACCAAGAACTTAGCAGCAACCTAGTGAGGGTAGACTTCCTTCAAGTGAATTGAAATTTTTATGACCAATTTGGCCATATCTAAATGGCTGTGTGCACATATGACAGAAAAATCACCATTTCAAGGGTTGTAGAGAACAAATCTCAAATAAAAAAAATGAATATCAAGGAAAGAAATTAGCTTTTGACTTTATACTTGAGAAATTTTACAATTGATTTCTGTAAATGATATCATCATCAAATTTTTTATTTTTTTAAATTTTTGGAGAATTGTTTGTAAAATTTGGAAAGTTGATAATCATATATTTTTATCGATACTTATGTGTTATTTATGTCTATATGCACTCTGAAAAATCAATAATATTAAAAAAAATTATATTGGCATTTTATACCTTAAAGGGTCAATTTATATATTTTATTTATTAAATTTGAATTTTTCATCATACCGTGAGTGTTATGCTTGTGAAATTTTTCTTGGTAAAAATTGTTTCACATTTCAAGTTTTCATCTTTCTTATCTTTATGAATTAATATTTTGATTCATGTGTTGAATTTAATTCATTTTTATAAAATTTGAACATACTTTTGGAATTTTTTTTTTTGTTTCTAGAATAAAGAGTTTTCTATTTCATAAATTTTTTGGTTGAATTTTTCTGAGTTTGTAATTTTTAAAATTCTTTAAATATTTTCATTAAATTCATATTAAATTAATTTTTGAAAATTCAATTTATTCTTTGAGTTTTGCATTTTTTTTCAAATGATAATTTTCTTTCAAAAAGACTTTTTCTCATAAAATTTTACACGTTTAAAATTTTTAGTTGCCTTTTCCTTACAGATGAAATATCTAAAAAGTTCCTTTTAGAATTTTTAAATGACAATTTTATTAATTTTATTTTTACTGGGCCAAAATTTATTTTTTTCCATTGAATGGGCCTTAAAACCCGTCAATTTTTTTAAAATGTCGGACAAGCCCATTAACTTTCCAACAAGCACAATAAGCCCATTTTTGTTTTCTAACAAGTCCAAGAAGCTTATTTTGATTAAATTTTAATTAAATTTCTTATGTGAAATTTTATTTTTTGAATACATGATTTTTTATTTTGTTACAATTTAGTCCCAATAATTTGTTTTTACTTAAATTAAATTGTTTCTCTCTCATGTCTCCAGATGATGATGCCATGCATGATTACGCATGCAAAATGACAAATAATTAATTAAAATCTTACCAAAAATGAAAAAAATCTAAAAAAATCAATAAAATAAAAAAGAAAATGGTAGAAATTAGTGGAAAACTCTAGGCCATTTGGCCAAGGCAATTTCTTTTAAGCCTTGGCTGATTCTCTTCCTTTAAATAGGAGGAAAAAATTTTCATAAGAACGCCTTAGCCTTCCTATACCAAAAAACATTAACCTAATTTTCTTAAGTTTTCAGTCTTTTTAAGGTAAAAATACGTAGAAAATTTTTAATTTTTGTTACTTTCATTTGTTTTTCTTCCTTTTAGTAAGCCAAAATTATGCTTGTGCTCATGGATTTCAACCTATGTTGAAAGGCCAAGTATGATGGCTATGATCAAAGTTTCATGATTTTGTTGTTTTATTTAATTATTATTAGCAATAAGTTGAGTTTTATCAGGATAATTTGTTTTTATTGGTAGAAATATTTTTATTTTCATGTACTTATTTTTGTGTTATTGTTCTTAATATTTTTATGTTCACTTATGTTGATTTATTCATTATTTATTATGATTTTGTGCATGTTTAAGCTTGGTAAAAGTTATTACATGTATTTATGTTGATATTCATTAAAATATGTGATGAAAAAATTGTTTTTAGTTAATATATATGCTGGCCAAAAATGTTTATGGTCCTTGAATAGTTTTTCATGCTTGATTTCATGGTATTGTGATTTATTTTGTAATATTAGAAATTTGTAGAGACTTAAAAATAATTTCTTCAAACTTTTGAAGGCCTTGGGAAGGTGATTCTAGGCTTGGCTAAATCTGATCTTGATGATTTTGTGATGTTTCAATTTTTTAGGTTATTTTGTAATTATAAAAAATATAAGAACTAAGTTGCAAAAATTGCAAAATTTTTCTTTGGCCATCCAAATATGGTCAAATCTATTTTGATATGTTTAAGAGTGTTTTTCACATATTTTTGACATGTTAAGTTTGTTTTAACCATTTAGAGGCTTTTTTGTAATTTAATAAAGTTTAAAGATTTGTTTGCAAAAAGGTAAAAAATTTGGTTTTGAGGCCATTGGTGCTTAACGAAATACTTTATATGATTTTTGATATGTTTTTCATGTTGATTTTGATGTATTTTGTTTTGTTTTGTCATGTATATATCACATAGAGGCTAGATTATAAAAATAAAAAAAATTTGTTTTGAGTTCTCTCATGCTTGGCCAAACCACTTGTAGACCTTTATGGCTATTTTTCATTTGTTTTTAACATTTTTTAATATGTTTTATAAATTTTTAACCATTTTGAGGTGTTTCTACAATTTTAAAAGGTCTAAGGACTAATTTGCAAAACTTGAAAAAATTGCACTAAGACCATAAGTGGTTGGCCGAATGTTTCGTATGATTTTTGACATGATTTCCATGATTTTTTGTGATGCATTTTGTGTTTAACTATTAGTCTATTTTGTGAAGGGACTAATTGCAAAATTTATAAAATTTTGAGATCATTTATAAAAACCTTGTATTTTAGATTAATGAAATATTTTCGACATTCTGAGAATACTTATAGCATTTCTCTGGTCTTCTAAAAGGGGTGTAGAAATATTAAAACTTTTCATATTCCTCTGATTTTTTGGTAGGGTACAAAGTGCAATTATGAAAAATTTTAAGAACCATTAGCAATTTTTGCATTTTAGGTCATTTTATGTCTAAGTTACCTATCTAGGGTAAAATTATCATTTTATACTATATTGAATCCTCTTGGTTACGAAGATACTTTTATGTCAAAGATAAATCCTAGGGGAATTTTAGTAATTTTTCTTAGAATCGATTCCTATGTGATCACCGAGATACTTGTAGGTTGAAAGTGTATAGTAGGAATATGTTCATTTGCTTATGAAGATATCAAATCCTTTAGGGTTACTGGAATACTTATATATCGAAAGTACACCTTAAAAGTAGTTTAGTAATTTATATTATGTGATTATCGGGATACTTATATGTCGAAGGTATACTATAGGAATAAGTTCGTTCATTTATGATGTCATAAAGTCCTTTTGGGTTACTGGGATACCTTCATGTCAAAGGTACACCCTAAAGGCAATTTAGTAATTTTTTTTAAAATCGAGTCCTTTAAGGTCACCGAATACTTTTATGTTAAAGGTGTATTTT
Organism: Adansonia digitata; assembly: GCA_029448705.1. Lineage (NCBI taxonomy): Eukaryota > Viridiplantae > Streptophyta > Magnoliopsida > Malvales > Malvaceae > Adansonia > Adansonia digitata. Next base: position 11,397,540 of record JAQSVH010000003.1, read on the forward strand.
AGAGGCCATGTTGGTCAAATCGACCAAATTCTCATTCTTAGAGGCAATGTCTCTGATGTTAAAATATTATGTGGAATTTTTTTAGAATATGGAGGGGTTCTACGGATTATTTTAATAATGAGATGTCTTTTTCAAAAAGAAAAATTAAGATTTTTTTCAAATTTTAGAAAAACAAAAACTTTTGTATTCCTTTAGCTCTCCAATAAGGTAAAAAAGATATTTTGATTTCTTAAAACTTTTCATATTCCATAGACTTTCCAAAACAGTTCGAACAAGAATGATAAAATTTTATATATTCCTTCGGTTTTCCAGTTGAGTGCGTATTTTGATTAGTAAAATAAAACTTTTCATATTCCTCCTGTCTTCTAGTGGGGTGTGATTAATCTTTCATATTCCTCTGACTCTCCAGCAAGGTACAAAAGATATTTTAATTTTAAAAAATATTAAAAACTTGATTTTCTCTAATATGATAATAATTTTTTTTGTAAAATTTTATTTTTTATATGAGAATTATAATTAAATAATGAATATTGAAATCAAATAGAAATCAAAATTTATGTTAACACATGATTAATAAGGTATCGATTTTCGGGCATCACGAAAGGGTCGATCCTTGCTCAAGATTATAATCGACTCTCGAACACTTTCACATTATGTCTGCTATCAACATGGACCTTGGTGTTCATTTTTAGGGGTTTCATACCCCTTGAAATACAAACTCCAATAGGAGACCAATCTCACCTAGCCTAAATAGATCGGTGGTGACTCCAAAATAAATAGTTGTTTTGTAATGATTATTTAGAGTTAAGTCGAGTAAGCAATTCATCATGACAAGTCAACCCCTAAACACAAAAATAAGAAAAGAAAATAATGATAGACAGGAACGAACGGTAAAATTGCCTTTTAAGTTGGGTTGGCTAGGATTCATATCAGGATCATGTTGCGACAAAAACTAGAAATAAACATGCAAAACTAATAGCAAAAATAGCAAAATAGAAAAGTAGAATGCATTGACCTAAAAACAAGAATAGCTGTGAAAATAGCTTTGGTCTTGTGATTTTAACTTCTGCTCTAGGTTTCAAGTCACTTGAAGATATATAAGATGAAAGCATTAAGCATCAATAGGATAAATCATCTTAAGAATCTTCCGTAAAGTCATTTTTATCCTTTCGATCATTTAAGATATAAGTTAATAATACTCATAATTATATCAGGAAGTTAATTTTTGACATAAGTGGTTTAAAACAACAGCATATGTTTTAATGAAATATAAAAGTTCTGTATTTTTTAAAAAAAGAAAAGCCTTGCATATGAACTAAGAAAAAATCCAAAAACAAAATAAAGTTTTGTATTCTTATCCAAAAACCCTGCATATGAACAAAGAAAAAAACCAAAAATAACTAGAAATAAAAAACTAAGTTAATCAAGAAGCAAAAAATCTCATTATCTTTAAAAATTTTAAGTCAAAAATGAGCATACTGAAAACAAAGTAAAACTAGTAAAAAAATAGAAGAAAGGATATAACTCACATTTTCATTCTTTGTTCACCTTAAGAGAAATGATCTAAAATTGAATATTATGAAGAATTACAAAAGTTTGTATTCTCATAAAAGAAAGCCTTGCACATTAATACAAAAAACCCCAAAAATAAATTAGCAAAAAAAGACTAAATTTAATCATGAAACCAAAAATACCATTATCTTTAAAAAATGAAGAAAAAATGAGCATAATGAAAACTAAAAAAAAGATATTAGACCTTACGAAAAGCATCGGGCTTCTTCCTCTAAGATCATTATTCTTTTCCCCCTTCATCTCTTCTCTTATCAATTCGTCAAATTTTTTTTAACTTTTTTTTAAAAAATTCAAATAGTCAAGAAAAGGAAAACTAAGAAAAAAAAAGAAAATGGAATGCTTTTAAATCTCTTTTTTCCATCCCTCCAAATAATTATTCGGATAATTTGGCTGAAAATAAACAATTAAATGAAGGTATCTCTAAAAATAAAGACTAAGTGAGTAGTTCTAAGGATGAGAAGAGTTGCCATCAATAGCTGATAATAAGGATGCCAATGGATAGTGCCGATCCATATATGCAATTATTCGATCAATTTTTATGAATTTAGATATTACAGATTCGGATAATATTAGGATAAGATATTATAATTACTATTTGGAGAGGATATAGATATGAACCCTTGGATATCTATTATCTAAATTTGCACTACACAT
>JAQSVH010000003.1:11501583-11514053 GCA_029448705.1 Adansonia digitata
CACCAGTTCCAGAAAAATGTTGTGAATGGACACCATCTGGCATGCATGATGGTGGCACATGAACCTATAAAGAAGATCAACTTATGTAGTCTAATAAGAAAAAAAAGAGAGGAAAAATAAATAGCCACCAATAACAATCTCAACAACAGTCATTACAGCAATAAGAACTCATATAGTACAATGATCTTAGAAGAATGACCTGCAACTAAAGACGATGGGAACATCATCATTTACCCTCAAACAATGTTGTCACAAAAATATTTAACAGAAGGAAAGGAAAAAGTCAAAATGTCTAGTTCACAAGAATGAACTATGGAAATTAACAGAAACATGTTACCTCAAACATTACAAGAGTAGGCTCGATTACTTGTTCAGCAATTGAAGCATTAGCTGCTGCTCTTGCACCCTGATAATCCCTTGACACAGCATTTTCCTTGGCAGTTGTGTCCTCCAACTTAACTTCACCAGTTTCATTTAAGGAACAGTCAGCAACAAATCCAGCAGGAGACATATCCTCTTCTACTTGTTTTATTTTTGATCCGACACCTTTTTCATTCGGAGAATGCAATTCCACAGAAGCATACTCACAACTGATTTCCAAACTAGTAACACTATCAGTCAACTCCTGGTAGTTATCTTGATATGAGTGTTCCAAATGACTAGCCTCAACATTAACACCAGATGATGGCAGCACGGATGCCAAGTGAAAGGCAGGCTTTGCTGTCCATAAACCAGAGCTGTCATCACGAGTGTATATTTGTGGAGGTGCATACCAGTCATGGCGATCAACTGTGACCAAGACAGACTGTAACATCAACAGAAACACCAAGATCAACAAATAGCAAATATAATCTCGACTGAAACAAAACCTGCACATGTCCACAGAGCAAACAAATAGGATACAGATAGAATGCTGGCAACCAGAGGAAGAGAGAGGGAACAAAGCAAGGGAGGGAAGAGAGTATTTAAAGAAGAAATAAAAGGAATGACAAGCAAGCAAATAAGAAAAATGAATAATCGTAAGTTCCACCATATACCTGACAAGATAGGACAAAAATCAGTTCCCAGAAATAGTAAAATCAATTTTATAATCAACAACTGCACTATATTTTTTGGTTCTAAATATTTAAAATTAATTATTCAAACTAACCTGCAACACTGCTAATTTTCAGAACTTAATACCACGGCAGTTCAAATTCTTATATTGCTTGGATCACTACAATTAAAAGTGAACTGAGGTTTAAAAGTGATTTGTTGTATAGTTTCCTTCTTATCTAGGATTGTATAGTTTCCATCTTATCTACGATTAGTTTTTCAATTTTGGTCAACTATAATCGACCTAAACTCTTGTATAAATACCCTAGAGTAGGCTGACATTCAATTATAGAGAAATCAGGCATTCTTACCTACTTTCCTATTGATTTCTAACATCGTATCAGAGCCTTAGGCTCGGTTTTTTCCTTTGGCCTTCATTGCCCACCCATTTTTTTTCCCCGACCTGTATTGCCATTTCTCCTCCTCCTTTTTCCTTCGGCCTTAATTGCCAAATATGTCAGACTCAAAAACAATTTCTGCTGAAACTCCAATGCATCATGCATCCGGAGACCTACAAAGTATCCAAACAACTTATAGACTGAACAGAACAAACCTTTTAAGATGATCTCAATTTGTTCAAACCTACTTAAAAGGGAAAGGAAAAATTAGCCATCTTTTAGGAACTGGACCAAAAAGAGAGGATCCCAAGTTCGATGCACGGGATAAGGCAGATTTCATGATCATGTCATGGTTATGGAACTCAACGACCCCTAAAATCAGCAACACTTTATGCTTCTTTTGACATCCAAGGAGATTTAGGATGCCGTCAGACAGACCCACTCCAAGGCATGTGATGCAGCACAAGTCTACGAGATAAAAATCAAGACTAGTGATATGAAGCAAGGGAATAAGCAGTCACAGAATATGCCAACTCACTTCAGAGCCTATGCCAAGAGTTGGACCATTACTAATGCATGAAAACCAATTGTTCTGAGGATGCTGCTGTTCTAAAAAACTTCAGTGAAAAAGACAAAGTACATGACTTCCTAACATGTCTAAATATCGAGTTTGACCAAGTCAGGGTGCAAATTCTTGGCAAAGAAGAAATGCTAGACTTATATAAGACTATAGCCTTATTTCGGGCTAAGGAAAGTCGCCAAGGAGTAATGCTAAAAAACCAAACCCAGGTTGAATCAACAATGACAGCGAAGCTAGAATCATTATCAATCCAAGATACAGGGGAGGCAGAAAACTCGAGAAATTCAAGAAAGGATAGTCGGGACAGTCTTTGGTGTCCCTATTGTAAAAAATCTAAGCATGTCAAAGAAAATGTTGGAAGTTGAATGAAAAGCCTAATGCAGGAAGTCAAGAATAGAGTTACAAAGGTGGACCGAGGAAGAATCATGGTAGAGCCCACTTATCCAATGCACCATTTGAGAATTTAATAAAGAAGAGGTGGAAACTCTTAGAAATTTGCTAGGAGTCTTAAGAAAATCTAAAGAAAGTGCGAAATGCTCCCTAACACTCTCAGGTAAATCTGTTCTTATTGGTATAAATGCTTCAGATAGAATTTTGGATTCCTTGATCATTGATTCAAGAGCTACTCACCATATGACTCGCTCATCCTCCTTGTTTAGTACCTATTCTCCCTGTCCTAGCAACCAAAAAATTCTTGTTGCTCATGGACCATTCACTACATAGCTGGTCAAGGGGACATACACATCACCTCTCAATTGGTTCTAAAAAATGTTTTGCATGTCCCTAAACTTTCTACAAACTTATTGCCCATTGGAAATGAAGTGTAATGCGGTTTTCTATCCTACCCACTATGTTCTTTGTAATGTGGTTTTCTATCTTACCCACTATGTTCTCCAAGACCAAGCCTCGATGAAGATGATTGGACTTGCTAAGGAGAAGGATGGACTCTACTACTTTGAAATTGTTAGCATTTCAAAAACTATCAAAGATAGGTAACCATTAGATTTTCTTTCCTAATCCGATAAAGATAGTGTTTGGCTTTATCATCGTTAGTTTGGGCACCCTTCATTTAGAATATTACATGCTATTTTTGCATATTTATTTAAAGGATTAGACATCAAAGAACTTCATTGTGATGTGTGAGTTTGCTAAACATAAACAAGTATCCTTTTCCACTAGTAATAAAAGTTCTATTCCTTTCCAATTAGTCCATACTGATATTTTGGGACCTACTATCGCTAATATGACTGGTTCAAGGTTGTTTTGTATCCTTCATCTATGATTTACATGGCTATTTTTACTTGAGCCCAAGTTAGAAATAAGTTCCATTTCCGTTAACTTTCACATCATGTTTCAAAATCAATTTGGTATACAAAAAGGCTACAGCCTGATTATGCTAAGGATTATTTTAACCATTTTTTATCTTCCTTATTTCCAAAAAGAAGGTATAATTCATGAGTCTTCATGTGTCAATACCCCACAACAAAATGGGGTAGCCAAGAGAAAAAAATGGTCACTTGTTAACTGTTACACGAGCTTTACTATTTCAACAACATGTTCCTAAGTCTTACTGGGGAGAGGTGGTTCTAACAGCTACTCATATCATTAATAGATTGCCCTCTACAACTCTTGAACTTAAGACACCCATGGAAGTACTTTCCTCCTTTTACCCCAACCTACAAACCTACAATAACCTCACACCTAGGATATTTGGGTGTGTTTCCTTTGTTCATCTCCATAGTAACAATAGAGGGAAACTAGATCCTACGGCCATTAAATGTATTTTATAGACTACTTTATCAACACAAAGAGGATACAAGTTCTACCACCCACCTACAAGAAGGTATTTTCTCACAACTGATGGAACCTTTGAAGAAGGTAGACCATATTTTACTCAACCTTATGTTTAAGGGGAGAATTCACATATCAAAGATAAAGATAGGGACAATTTTGTTTCCTTAGAATCACAAATAGAACCTCAAATACTACCTCAAACACAAACAGAACCTACAGCCCAAACGCAAATAGAACCTACATTATCTCAGATAGAACAACCACCTATTTATGATACCTAGAGATACAAACAGGTTTGTGCAAGAAGTCAAGATCCCAATCCTGATCCAACACAAGTCCGAGACTCTTCTCTTAATCCTAAAAATGAGGTAACACCAATATTTGAACCTTTTTTGCAAGAAAATAAATTAGTTGATTTTGAAAATGCTAATCTGTATTTACCTATTGCTCTTAGGAAAAAACAAAGGCAATGCAATAAACATCCTACATGCCCATTATCCCATTTTATTTCATTTGATAAATTCTCACCAGCTCATAAAGCATTTCTTGTGAGTCTAAATTCTATTACAGTTCCTGAAAATCTATCTAAGGCACTATCCAAATGGAATGGAGAAAAGCTATGAGAGTGGAAATGGAGGCTTTAGAGAAAAACCAAACTTGGGAAGTCACTGAATTACCAGAATGGAAGAAACCAATGGACTATAAGTGGGTTTTCTCCTTGAAGTATACGGCAAATGGAGGACTCAAGATGTATAAAGCAAGGTTGGTAGCCAAGGGGTACAGACAAACATTTGTGGTAGATTACGAAGAAACATTTGCTCTGATAGCGAAGATAATATAGTGAGAGTTTTACTTTCGTTAGCTGCTGACTTTGGATGGGACCTATAGCAATTCGATATAAAGAACGCATTCCTCCATGGTGACTTGGAAGAGGAAATATATATGGAGTTCCACCTGGTTTTGGGAATGATCTGGGAATAAACAAGGTGTGCAGACCAAAGAAAGCACAGCATGGTCTTAGTAGTCTTCTAGGGCTACTTTGGGAGATTAAAAGGGTCATGTTAGGTACCGGGTTTAAACAAAGTCAAAGGGACCATACCTTGTTTTTTAAACACTCTAAAATAGGGTAGTCACTATCCCACTGCTATATGTTGATGACATCACAGTGATAGGTTGATGACATCACAGTGATAGGGGATGATGACCAAGAAATAGAGGTCCTAAAACAATGCTTGATGAAAGAGTTCGAGATCAAACTAAGAAGATTGAAGTATTTCTTAGGGATTGAAGTAGCATATTCAAAAAGAGGCATCTTAATTTCTTAGCAGAAGTATGACATGGACCTACTAAAGAAGACAGGGAAGTTGGCATGCAAACCAACTCAAACACCTATTGACCAAAACCACAAGCTTGGGGACACACCAGAAAATCCTACGGTAGACAGTGAGACAAACCAAAAGCTAGTTGGGAAATTGATTTACCTCTCATCTACAAGGCCAAATATAGCCTATGCAGTAAGTTTAGTACGTTAGTTCATGCATCAACTTAAAGAGGCACATCTACAAGTTGTCTATAGAATTTTATAGTATTTGAAAGCTAATCCTAGAAAAGGAATACTATTTTGAACGAACATAGAGGTGATACTAAAAGCATACACAGATGTTGATTATCCAAGCTCACTAATGGACAAGAGGTGAACTACAGGGTACTGTACGTTTTTTTTTAGGTAATTTAGTTACATCGTGAAGTAAGAAGCAAAATGTGGTAGCTAGATCGAGTGCAAAGGCAGAATTCAGAGCAATGGCACAAGTTTTATGTGTTTGGTTGAAGATAATCTTAGAATACTAAAGATCAAAGTGGAAGAACCTATAAGGCTCTACTGTGACAACAAATATACTAGAGGTATAGCACACAATCTTGTACAACATGACAAGACCAAATTTATAGAGGTGGACAAACCACTTTATAAAAGAAAAGCTAGATAGTGGAGTCATTTATACTCCATATGTTACTTTCGAAAACCAATTGGCAGACATGTTCACAAAGGGTTGAATAGCACACAATTTCAAGATAATGTTTCTAAGTTGGGAATAGAAAACACTTATTCTCCAGCTTGAAGGGAAGTGTTAGAAGATAAGGTCAGATCGAAAGATTATAGGATTTGTAAATTATGAAATTCCTCTAATTAAGGATTAGATTAGAATTCCTTAAGGGATTTGTCGTATAGTTTCCTTCTTATCGAGGATTGTATAATTTTCATCTTATCTAGGATTAGTTTTTAAATTCTGGTTAACTATAGTCAACCTAAACTCTTGTATAAATACCTTAGAATAGGCTGATATTCAGTAACAGAGAATCAGGCACTTTTACCTACTTTCTTATTGATTTCTAACAAAATCTTTTTCTCATGCCATCCATTTTTTTATTTTTTTCATTAACTATCCTTTAATAGTAAAAGGAAAGACTATTAAACTCTCTAATTCTCAATGTTTGAGTATTCAACAACAAACTTGAGACTATAAGAAAAATCATGCATATTGATCAATAGAAGGGAAAGAAAATTTTGCATGTTTTCTAGGATAAAATGGACCACTCTTTGAACTTTAATATCAAAATTATAAATCTATAAGCTTATTTTATACACACATACACACACACATATACATATTGCACCTTCAGTTTTTCGAGCATCTTTATAGCCTTGTGCTTCAAGCAATATAAGTGTTCTAGCACTTAGAGGTGCCTTGAGCCCTTGACAACATACGCACCTCTTTTTCTTTCCTTCAAATGCCTTTTCCTTATGCATAAAAGTTTCAATTGATAGAAAAGGTCAATGCATGTGTGTAGGATACTTAGAGCTAGAATTTAATGGTGGCTTTTAGGATACTTAGACAAGGAATAGAGTCAAGTTACAAAAGAATATAAAAATTTTAAGTTTTTTGGGTATAATAATACATAATAAGTTTTTCTCTTTTTGATAAATACTTATGGATCTTTTTGTAATTAGCTCTTGCTTCACTAGGGTAAGCACTTTTTTGTGCCTAGCGCACAAGTAATACAACAATTTGTAAATGATGCTACATCTTGTATGTTTTAATTAAAACAGGATCATAGGACCACTCAAGAGCCAAAAATCATGCATCTAAAGTTTGAAGAACCAAATCCCAAAATTATTTCTCAAGGCTCCTACTAAACACATAAAGGTAAACTTTAGGAAAAATAATAGAGGATGTTAGATATTTTTAAAGACCCTCACAAAGTAACTCAAAATCATAATACATAAGGCTTCTTTCTATTTGAACCTAATTTACCACCATCTAACACTAGCAAAGTAATAATCAGGTTAATGCCTAAGGAGTCAAATTTATGTAAGAATTTATTGCCTTTTATCAATCACATTTGGAAACCCTTTGGTCAAGCCTGCTCATCCACATAAATGTATCAAATCACCTCTTTTCAGATTTGGCTCATTTATTCATACGCTTTAAGTCTCATTCTAACTTGTTTAACTTAAAATCAATTCAATCTTAGCTGTTTAGTTAAAATCAATTCATTCTTAGCTGTTATCTAATTCCAAAAACAGGCTCGACCAAAGGTTACCTGCCTGCATTTTTCTCTGATTTACATGCTTCTTCTTTTCCTTGAACAGTGAAAGAAGAGCCATGAACTTTTGCACCATGTTTTTGAACAGAAACATCCCATGCAACGGTTAGGCAAAGATGTGTATCGATAAGCCCAACTAAGCCCCAGGGTTACAAGAGCTTAAAATTCAATAACAGCCTAGCAATACTTGGACAAAAACCCACACACACATTAGAGCTTAAAGATAGGAAGGTTAAAACTCTTTCCTGCCTCTCAACCGGTGATTTAAATTGCGATCACGGTCACATTCTCAGTTGCATCACATTTATCGTAGTTACAGACATAACAAAGACTATTGCAATCATTGCAGCCTCACAGTCATAAATTTATTTAAATCTTGTATAATTTGTTGTAAAATATAATAATTATAATTATAAAAACTCATTTCAATGATTTTTAAGTAACTTATAGATACTATTTAATTGTAAAATGATCAATATATTAGTAATTTAATTTTTATAAATTAATTACCATTTTAAAACAAAAAACTTCAATTTATTATATAATGGATTATATTTTTATTTTATTTTAATTAAAATAAAATAATAATAATAATTAATCTAATAAAAAAAATTTAATAACAATACAAAAAATCTAATTTAAATAATTTTCACGTAAGCTATGCAAAAAATATATCCCTTAAATTTTTATCATATCCTTTCTTATCAAATTTCTCTATCAAGAATTTTTTAAATTTTTTCAATTGTAGATTTCCCACCTCATAAAAATTGTAAAATACTTTTTATGTTTCCCCTATGCCTTGGCAAGATTTTTGAAAAATTATTTCTACTCAAAAAATATAGGGATCTGAATTTCCTTAAAAATTCTTATTCAAAAAAACTTTTAAAATAACCACAATTTTTTTATCCACATTTAATCATTTAAAATTTAATTTTTGGCATTAAAAAATTATAACATAATAAATAAATAGTTTCTTTTTCTATCTTTTCTTCTCTCCCCTCGTCTACTCTTAAACGACGGTGTTTGGTACCTTATATTAAATAAAAAAAATTCCTAATTGTTTTTCCTTTTCTCTTAATATTTTTCTCTCTTTGTCCTCTCTCTCTCCACTGCAATTTAAAGAGCCATCAAATTCTTCACCAAAACCCAAAATCATCAAATCCAGAATCCGGATGCGGTGTCATTACCAGAAGCGGCGGCTACTGACAGACATCAAATCTTCACCAATTAAACCAAAGACTCCCTTTTTCCTCCACTTTCCCATTTTCCATTTGGATTTCTCAAAAACCACCTGCATAAATCTAGATCTACAATTTAAATCCGCAACAACAAACTCCATTTTGCCCATCATCCACCGTTGCAAATGGACTGATTTCTTAGTATGTCTCTTCCCATCATTTTCTCTTCCTCTTCGCTGCATTTGAAACCCCAAAACACCCATAGCCACCCTGAACTGCCACGGCTGCAGCCATCTCCTGGGGTTCCTTTAAAAAAGGAGTGTAGCAACAATAACGGCCCTTTTTTTCTTCCATTCACTAATAAACCGTTTTTTTCGTGGACGAGACAAGCTGTAAGAATCATGAATCAAATTCATATCGTGGCAGTGGGCAGTGCTACTGTGAAATAGCAGCAGCTATACCGCTATTTCACCGTGATTTGAATCCCTACTCACTCAACCTTAATTCCTCATATAGTCCATTTATTGCCAGAAATATTGTTCATAAAAGAGAAATTATTTCGTCCGATGCTAGTGGAGTTTTAGACTTTACAAGTAGAATTAGCAAGGTGACACATACCCATAAGATATAAACATATATATATATATATATATAAACCTAAAAAACCAATTTAAAAAAAAATGGAACATGTGGGCATCTGAAAACCCCACCTATGGAGTTAATAAAAACTCCAATATCATTGTATTAAAAATGAACTCTCTGAAAGTAAACCTTACCCATCCAATTTTCCAGAGAACGTAACACAATTTTCAACCACTGAAGTTTGCAGAAACATATTCACCTAACATTGTATTAAAAATGAACTCTCTGAAAGTAAACCTTACCCATCCAATTTTCCAGAGAACGCAACACAATTTTCAACCACTGAAGTTTGCAGAAACATACTCATTATGTGAAACTACATAGTCAACAATAAAATACCTTTCTCCGATGACGGTCCATGTAGCTTATATATTCTAAAGGCACTCGAGCACCCCGAGACAGCTTAGATAGAACTGAGATTAGGTCGTCAAGTTCTGATATCTCCTCACCAACAAACTTCTTAATGATGGCATGTCGAGGAACTCCAGCTCTATATAGCATATATCTACAACAGAAGGAAATCTAAATATTAACGAATTAAACAAAGCCCACAGAGACAAAGAAGCAACCTCGTAATTGATACATATTAGAGTAAATCTATTTGTGTTATACACGACTGCCATATTTCCCGCATTGGTGGCCCAATAGGATAAGCAATCAATGATGTTACTACAGACACACTTATGTCTTGTTGAAAATGGCACTAAGCATGAATCAGTCTTTCAACCTCCAAAAGTGATGAAGGAATTTTGAGTGCAATGCATAGGGACGAAAAAAGAGTCCATTAAGTCATAATAAGTAAATCAGAATTATATCATGAATTATGACCAAAAACCGAGCTTTATTTCTTTAACAAATTAGCATAAAGAATTTAGAAAGACAATGCTTGCATCGACACAAGCTAATGCATTCAGCAATAAAAGTTATTTTTCTTGCCAATGGATAGGCCCTGAAACTAGGCATGCCAACAAATGCACATTAAGCTTATATTTCTATTATTTCTTTTCAAGATACATTTTTACTAATTAGGCATGAAGAATTTCGTAAATAGATTCAGGTAGAGAGGCAAACCAACCCAGGTTCTGATACATATACAAGACCACATTGGAAACGAAAATTTCTTGCCTGTTCCAAATAACAGCAAAATAAGTCAAATTATCTATCAAAAACAACAATACCATCCTCAACAAGCACAAGGATAAAAGCAAATAATAATCCTACCAGTGCTAAGCAGAAACTGCAACCTACCTGCTGATAAGACAGGGGATGTATTACTGCACCACTTACTTCTAGGAAGTGAGCAGGAGTTATTGAGTGTAAATCCTGAACCTGACCCCAAAAACAAAAAAAAAAAAAAAAAGGGAAATAGATTAGCTTTTGCCATCATATACTAAACATACAGCAAGTTGACAAACTAAGAGAAAGAGACTCTGAAAATTCAGTTAATAGCTACTTCCAGAAAGAACTTCTGCAGCGCATTACACAAACTTATTTCAAGACATCATTGGCATTAATATCACACAGCACAAACAAACTGAATTGCATCCCACAATTATCAAAATCAGGGTCAACGTTCTTCTGAAAAGGTTGTCCCTGAAATGCGTTTGATGGGTCTTGTGGGATGGAGATGCATAGAAGAAAATTATTTTTCCAACTAATGTCAGAAATTAAGTTTCAAAAAATTTGACAGTATATATAACAGATAGGTACTAAAATTATATTTAGGATACATAATTCAAAGCAATCATAAGAACATATGCAAGGGCCTTATGCCAGCTAATACCAAGTTCAGAACCATCATCCAGAAAAATGTCTGAACCAAAAATAGAAATATGTTACTTTCTTCCCAAAATCCTGAATCCAAGGACATAGCATCAAGACTCTAGGCACGTGTGCAATCAGAGAGTCAAATCCCATTCCTCAGAGACCATGTAAGGACTATAGTGAGAAAACAGTTAATCTGCTCAAACATATGTGCTTTTAGAGTTAGAAAACACCAGATTTTATCAACAAGTTCAACAGCAAGATTACCATATGCATCAAAGAAAAAATACATTCAGATTCACTAAATGATATCAAGTTAATCATTTACTAGAACATTTAATTCACTAGAAAGAAACATATAACATTCACTTTTGCTACTTCTATGAGCATTCAATTTAAAAAATCATGTTAACTTTAACTGGTAGGCCTACATTTTATTTTACATGGAATTCCTACATCAGGCTCAATAGGTGCAACTAGTTTAACCAATTATAAAGATATAAAAATAACTTGATTATCAAAATTTACATCAACGTGCAGACCACTAGTAAAAACAGTATTGTCAAGGGAGCAAGGCGCTAGAACCCTTATATTGCCTTGAGGCACAGGCGCCAAAAAACAGCTTGGTGAAATAAGGTGCAATTATGTATACATGCGGGTTTTTGTATGTGTATTTATATAATATATATACATATATATATATGTAATAACCTTAAGATATATAATTGTGATAATAAACTCTAAAACCCAATTTATCCTACAAAACAAGAAAAATATTCTTTTTCTTTTGTTAGTCAATATGCATAATTTCTTCTCATGTTTGCTATTGAATGCTCAAATATCCAGAAGTAGAAAGTTTGATATTATCCTAGATCATACTCATAATTAAAAATAAAAGAAATTAAAGAGTACAATCAGGCGGGCATTTTTTGCACGCATCATCATTAAAAAACAAAGCAAGCCTAGGTGCACGAGGCATGTGCTTGATCACATGCACCTCGCCTTAAGGGATCTAAGGCACTTTTTTTGTCTGGCACCAAGGCGCACTTTCCTTACATTGGTCACACTGACACAGATACAAAAGAACCCTTTGTAATAGCCACCATGATCAAAGTCACAATTAATCACAAACTATATAACATGAGATGTAATTTAAACCTCAACGCATCAGAAAATGAAGAGCAAAACATACATAAGTAAGAAAGAATAGTCTTACCACTAATTGCGCACCCAAAGGTGTGCCACCTCTTTCAATTTCTAACTCTATATTCTGCTCAACACTGTCATCAAGTAAAGTTTCCAACTTCAGAAATTGAGTAACAACCTGCAATAGGCTTTCAATAACATATTAAATGCAATAATGAAGCGATTTCATTTCAAATTGCAATAATTAAGCATATTTGTCAGAATTAAAGGTAAAACTTCATTCTCTGATGATTTTTATTTCTTTGTAGGATATCTCTATATATACAGTGT
>JAQSVH010000003.1:11521755-11532671 GCA_029448705.1 Adansonia digitata
AATCTAATACTGGCAATGGAAAATATGATGCAAAATTAATTTGAAGTTATGCCAGGTAACCAAATGTGCAACCAAATGATAATCACCTATACTGGAAATTGATGTGCGGTGCGCATGTAACTCCTATATGGCACACCTAACCAAGTCTAAAGCCTTAGCATAATGATCGCACGAGTGAAAGTAGAGGGTCAACTATATCTTAAATTAGTGGAAGTTGCCAAATGAAGATATGAATGAAATCAAGCTTAAAATCAATCTTAATCAGATAAAGTAACAACTGTATCTGAAATATTGCATCATATGATAAGACAAACAGCGCCTCAAAAGCAAACTACAGTCAAGGTTGAGTTGCTGATAACTCTATATGAGTTATTGAGTCTCATTATGTGCATTAAGTTTTAGACATTTTTATTTAGATTTTATTTATTTTTAGTAGATTTTAAATTAGTTTTATTTACTTTCCTTATATTTAAATTACTTAGTTATTTAAATGCTTTCCGTATTTATGTAGGTCAAATCCCGAAGGAGTTTCCAAAAGTCCTACAACTTAATAAAGAAGCAAAGTGGATTCAACTTGGTAGTTTCCAAAAATAAACTATTCAAGCTACTTGCATGCCAAGTTTCTCTCCAGGGTTTTGGCTATAGATAAAGGACTCTTCGGGTTAGAATTGGAGATATCCAAGATACTCTATAGCTTTTATTTTTCTCTAGTTTTCTGAAGAGGATAACAGTCATCAAGATTTGCAATTAGAGAAGGATTAAAGAAATTGAAGATCAAGACCTGACACTTCTTAGTTTTCTCTTTCCCTTGATCTTTTTATCTTTATTGTAATGTTTAGGATTGTGAAACTCCAATTTTTTGTGTTTTATTTAATTAATATGAACTAATTTTATTTTTCTAGGGTTGCAATGGAACTCAAAATGTAGTTTGGATTATTTTATTATTTTTTTCTTGATTTAATGATAATTGATTATTT
Organism: Adansonia digitata; assembly: GCA_029448705.1. Classification (NCBI taxonomy): domain Eukaryota; kingdom Viridiplantae; phylum Streptophyta; class Magnoliopsida; order Malvales; family Malvaceae; genus Adansonia; species Adansonia digitata. Next base: position 11,522,733 of record JAQSVH010000003.1, read on the forward strand.
GTTCAGTTTTGTTCTTAATGTTTCTAATTTTTTAGCCATCCATTAGATTGATTTGGTAACACTAATAAACTTGGAAAAAGGAATTCTATGTTTATACCTGGATTGAATGATATATATTTCATATTCATTTATTATATTGAATTGATCTAAACGTTAGATAGAAATATACTAGCATATCATTTGTAAACAAATTAGAGTCTAAGCTTTAAAAGTTTCTTTTAATTCAATTTGCATAGTAATATAGTAAATTGGATCAAAGAGATATTTTTATAAGACTATCAGAAGATAATTATAAATAAATTAGAACCATAGGTTAACACCTCATTGCTATTAGTTAAGATGATAACACAGATTCAAATGAAGTATTGAGGGAAACTGTAATCCTAGGCTTTTATCATTGATTAAGTAAACCCTATTTAATTTTAGTTTTATTTTATTTTATTTTACAATCTTTTAATTAGTTACTTGGACAAGATTAAATTGTTTTAATTTTATTAATTAGCGAATTTAGGACAATTCCTCGTGGGAACGATACTTTACTCCATCCCTATATTACTTGTTTATGATACGTGCACTAGCATAGAAATTCAATAACAGTTGCCACAATCAATTTTGGAACCAATAATTCTAATGGTAATGAAAATATGTTAAACTATAATCATAATCGGCGCAAGAAAACCAATTCAATGGAAAAAAGCATGTGGTTATCAAAGGATTTTGCTAATGTTTAAGTATTTAGTTTAAGGAGTATATTAGTTAGTTAGCACTTATAAATATATAGGAGACTACAACTTTGGTATACTACTTTTTCTTCAATAACATGGCACAAAGCCGCACATTCTTGGCTAGAAATTTCTCATTCTCAAACGTTAAACTTTAGCCCTTTTACCCAAGAAAAAAAAATCCATCGACCAGTGCATCTTTCCTGTTGATCCAAAGCATTCAATCATTTTTATTGTTTAGTGACAGCTTAGATGTTAACTTGTTAAATTTAGTTCTCTGTTCTACATGTCAGATTTTAGCAAATCTAATTTTTAGCACAAAATTCAAGTTTTTGATGATCTTGGACTTGTTCATGGTAGATTGACTGAGATAGAGAATGCCAAACAATTTTGTTTGTTGATTTGTCCATGTAAGTGTTCAATTTGAAGTTCTACGTGCTTCGCTACATGCAAACTCTCATTGCTAAAGTTTTGTTCAAGTCTGGCATTGTTTTATTTTTGGGTGTTGGTGATCTTTTGATGGCTTTTGTTGATATTTATTATGGCTTTTTGACATTCATATCTATGGCTGAGTTTGCTATGGTTAAATTTTTGTTTCAGCAGCCATCGCTAATCATGGTTGATCCTTTACTTTGGGTTCCATATTTAAGTAAATCACGGATCTTAAATCTGTCCAACCTCTTTGGTCCCTTTCCAACTAACCACCTGAAAGTTGAATGGTAATAACTATTTAAACTGAAGGCAATTCAAGTTTATTTTACTAGGCTCAAAATATATCATCATCTTGTTAAAGTTCTCCTACTAGTACTTACAAAAGACTTAAAGAATAGTGAAGGTCCTAACGGTAATGACAAAAAGATAGGGAATAGCACAAACAGATGCTCAAAATATTATCTTCTTTATGAAATTTTATGGAACCACAACTAGCATATAGGTGCACCCACCTTGATATGTGTAAAGAGGTGTAAGAGTATCTTAGGTTGCTTTATACTAGTAGTCTAAACTGTACTTATGCTCTCTCCCTTGACTTTTTTGAGTTTTAAAAGAACATTAGATCAATTATGAAATATTTTGCTAAGTTAAAAGAGGATATATGAGGAGCTAAATAATCTCTAAATTATTTCTATATTCGTGAGATGCAAAAACAATGAGAGCATATAATAGTTCTCAAGTTTTTATCCAGTTTACCTTCAATTTTTGATTCAGTGAATACAGATTTTAAGGAAAGCTGACCTTCCCCATCTTGCCCAAGCTTACTCTCAGGTTCTTCACTCTTCTTCATTCAAGGAAGGGCTTACTAGCACTACCAATTCTGGTGGCGTAAAATCAGCTCTTATTTCAAATAGTTTTGGTAGTGAACAAGTTGTATTGGCTACATAATCTAACCATGGAGGTAGGTGGAACATTTAGTGGAGGCAGAAGCTTTTGTGGTGGTCAAAGAGCTCAAGGTTAAGGGAGATATACTTGTAACAAACGAGGTACATATGACATATGCTACAGCTTGACGGGGAGTGCTAAGTCTTTAGGTTAAGGGATATATTAGTTACTTGCACAATGTTCTACTATAAATACATAGGAGACTACCACATTGGTAGAATATCTACATTTTCACCAATAATAGTTTGCTAAATAATATTGATTCTACATCCATTTGGAAAGTGGAATATTCAAAGAAAAACGTTAATAAATCTACTACATACCTTTTATATTGAGGAGCATCTCTATCCAAACGAGCGATAGTACTAGCCAATATGGAAACCTACAGATTTGATCAAATCAGCCAAATAGTTGTTAGGTACCTAGTTTTCATTTTCTATATTAGAATGACATAGTAGGACATCACTCAAAAAATAACTAGTACTAGAAAAACCATAAATTTCTCGAAACCAAATTAAAAGACCCCTTCATTTATTGTTTTTTTTTTTTTTTTTGGACAATCCTTTAAGAAGTGGAATTAAATATTAAATTAAAAATCATTGCATGAAGTTATGAAACTAAAAGTAAGAAACGAATAGAAGTAAAGCAAGACAACTAATGCTATTGTATTACCTTCTCTCCACTATCATTACCAACAACCCTAATTTCTAGCCCGACACAAGCAACCTCTGGGGCAAGTGGAATCTCCTCATAGTCTAAAAATTGAACATCCTCAGGATTGTAACGAAAGAAGCCAAAATCATGAACCTAGTGAACAATAACATAATTTTAGTCAGTAAAACCATATACACATAGAAAAACCACCATATAGCAAGTGTTATCACAAGAGCAAGAAAAAAAAAATCTAATTGAACGCAAGGCATATGTTGAGCCAGATAATCTACTTGAATGCAAGGCATATGATGCACTAGATGATCTAACACAACACAAGTTGCTAACTTCAAGCACCATAGGCTCACAAATCAAGCGTTCCTTGGACAACAACCACAATCTAGCACATTGCCAATAGTACACTGCAAAAATCATGTCCATAATCCTACAGCAGAATAATCTAAATTACACTCAGAATATACTCACCGGATCCCTATATATGGGGTGCACAGTAATTTCTTCTCGATTTACAAACATTGCTTCGGCAACAACAGGTCCTAAAAAAGACAAGATAGCAAGTCATTCTTCTCAATCAAACACTTTTTCCAATTTTGCTGCCAACAGCTCTTAAAACTAAAATGCTACTGCCATTACTGACTGTGGGTTGAAACTGAATCCAATAAGGAATATCAGAGAGAATAGATAGAATAATAATAGTATTGCTACTTTTTTTTCCTGCTCTTCCTGATCTTTTCTTTTCTCTGATTAGTTCAAGCACTAATAAGATACAAATTGTCTTAGGAAGACCGAATTTAAGAATTTTACAACCAGTTTTTTCCTCACTGTTTCCTTTTGAAAGCAAAGCAGTTTGGCCTTATATAAGCATGAGTGATGCCATATACACACACAAACATATATATATATATATAGACACACATATATATAGCAACCAAGAGTCCCTAAATATGATGAGGAACCTTGAAAGTACCTAGGTTGCGAGATTTTTCATACATTTGCAGTTTTAAATTTTTGGATCATTTCACCAGTTTATTAAAAAAGAAAGTGTACTAAGCTGGAATATTTAAGATGAATCATATGCTAGCCTTTTTGCCCAGTCAGAATCAACATAAGAAAGAGTAAATTACCATTCATGTTCGATTATAGAACGAGCATATAGATAAAATGCAAGGCACATGCAACCCCTAATTGATCTATATAATAGTAAAATCATCCTTTTTATTGCTCACAACAGTCAATTTTTTTTATTTCTTTCAATTATTAATAACTAACGAACTTTTTCTTTTTTTTTTTTCCCCTTTTATTTTGAGAAGCAAAGTGTAAGTAGCAGAATCACAAGCAATAACAACTAAAAACAATAATAATAATAATAATAATAATAATAATAATAATAATTCTTCAGGAAGTCAACCAGATTGAACGACATGTCGATTCGTGAGAATAATTCCTCTTTTCTTATCAACAACAAAGCCAGTAGCATATCCAGAACCAGCAGGCTCTGTATCAAAAGCACGGCAGGCGGTGGTACGGAGGACAACGACGGCGGGAACAACTTTGTTGAGAGCCTTCCGCCAATCCTCGGCAGTTGCGACGGTCTGTTTGAACGGAGGATCCATCTCCATACAAAGATCTTCTTCGATCGTCGGTTCTAATCTTAGCGATGTCTCGGATACCAAACTCTCTAAAGGATCTTCCATTGAGAGGTATGGGTTTTCAAAACTCACAGAAGAATAAAAGTTTGTTGTTTTGGTTTGAACTTTGAACTTTTAAGCCTTCGTTAGTCCGAATTACTGAAAGCTGATTTTTATTTCGGCATTTTCGTCGTCTTTACTGGGTTCCTTCGTGGGTGACTAGGACCTTTGGTTGTTTTAATGGGCGCTTGCTTGCGTCAGGGTCTGATTATTTTATTTTATTTTATTTTATTTTAAATTAAAGATGTTTTTTAGACTGCTTTGGTTTTGTATTCTCTTCGTAACCTTTTTGTCGTAGGCTACCTGCCCCCTCCACCCAACTCTTTCTAAGTTAAAAGAGTGCAATGCATCCATTCCTACGTCCAAAATTTTTCTTTCATTTTTAAACTGTTTTGTTGTCTCATAAGTTGACCAAATAATTTTTTATTAATATCATATTTATATATTTTTATTTTAATTATATTTAAGATATTATATATTTATATAAATTTGTATACATTTTGCTCTTAAGTTGAATTGAGCTATGGCTCAAAAATTTTCTTTACCATTTTCTCAAGCCAATCCCTAAGTTCGTATGAATCAATTCGTAGGCTCATTTCAATTTTTAAGTAATATCAAAATATTAAAAATATATAATTTTATTATATAAACATTTGGGTCGGATTAGCCCAATTATAAAAATTTTTACCCAAGCACGACTGAATATGATATGTGTTGGGTTTGTTGGGGTCAAACAAAGTTCTCTAATTCATGAGCATATTTATTTATATTATTTTTGTATAATTTTATTAAACATGGGGTAATTATATCTATTTAATATTATAAGATCTAAATTTATGCAACAACCTCTCCTAAGAGTTAAAAGAATGGTTGCCAATTTAAAATAGCACGATTTGTTTAACTAAGAATGCATTTGGAATTCACTAGACATTTGTTTGTCTCCATTGAATCTCATGTGGCCTCTTCAAGACTACTTGCCAAATAGCTTTCAATGCATTTGTAACACGCATGGGAAATGCACCTTGCGGTGCAGTTCCCTCCAGTGGAATCCACCAATTCTACTAGAGGGAGCTAGGTCCAGTGAGACCTTAATCTATGGGTAAAGTTACAACTCCACCTTCTTTTTTTCAATTTATTTTTAATATTTTTATTTATTTAAATATATAATATATAATATGATATAATTTAATAAATAATATATTTATATATTTATAAAATAATTAATGAACTAATTAAAAACATTTAAATAAGTATATAAAATAATATGTATTAAAATTTTAAATATTATTAAAATATATAAATAATTTATTAATACACCCTTAAATTAAAATGTTTTTAATTGTCATTTTCATTTTTATTTCATCATCACTGCTGTATTTGCATTCAAACAATGTATCTTATCATTAATTTTAATCTTACTATTAAAATAATTAATTTCACCGACATCATTGTTTTTAATCTTACTACCCATCCAAATAGATTTTTAATTTTACTAAGTCAATCTTATTGCAAATGGAGCTTAAAGTTCCAAATTGCTACAAAGTACCAAGTAAATTCAAACATGGGAGGAGGATTGTAGATTCAATCAAAGAAGCCAAATGTACAATTACGACCATGGCCTTAGGACCTTTTTTCCCAGCTTTGTACGATTTGCTACAGTTCTTTATGCTCCCTTGTACATATAGGAAAAATATTGTTAAGTCCAGTAAGTTCGCCAAACAATAGTTCAACACAGGCAAATTTAGCGTCAGCAGTTAGATCTATTATTAGTCAGGTTATTCATTCAATCTGGATCTTAAATATTCAAATTTAAATAAAAATTATTTTTTATTATGTAAACATTTGGGTCAAGGTAGCTTAAAGTAGAAAAATATTTACTCATATTGGATCCCATATTAGCAAGTCTATCCGATTAGATAGGCTATTCGGTCCATAAGTATTTTTATTTATATTATTTTCATACCATGTTGTATTTTAATTATTTATTTTCATATCAAATAATCGTATTATAGTCGATAATATCAAATCTAACCATAAGCAATGACCTTCTTCTTAAAAGGAATGATTTCCAATTTAAAGTAGCACGATTTATTTGGCCTAAGTTCCAAATTTCTACAAAATACAAAGTAAACTCAAATCAAGTGCAAAGGATTGTAGATTCAATCAAAGAAGCCCAAGTGTGCAACTACCACCACTCATTTTGGACAGTAAAAGCTTACTACAGATTTTTGTACTATAGTGAATGAAGCATTTTAGTTCATGTACTATTAAATTCAATATTTTAGTTTTTGTACTTTTAAAATGGTAGCAAATAAAAAAAAATTGTTAACGGTGTAAAAAAAGCCATTTAAATTCTAATAAAATACTAATGTATCATGTGATGTGAAATTTAAAATTTTTAAAGTTTTATACAAAAATAGATTTGGGTTTAGTGTCGGGTTTGGGTCATTTTTGTATAAAATTTAAAATTTTATATCACATGAAATGTCAACATTTTATCAACATTAGAATGACTTTTTTAACACTGCTATCCATTTTTTCTTATTTACTATAATTTCAAAAGTATATGAACTACAACACTGAATTTAATAATACGGAACTAAAATACTCCATTCACCATAGTACAGGTACTTCTAGTGGACTTTTACTGACTCTGAACCTTTCTTCTCAACTTTGTATAGTTTGCTACACTTTCATTATGCTCCCTTTTATGTGTACTTGTCACGACTTCATTGGCACAATAGCTGTTTATAAGTTATTCATTTGATGTGATAGATTTGATTTATTTAGGTCAAATTTTGAATACTTTTTTTAATTTAAATCAGTCTAATCTGATTTAAATTATTATTTAATAATTAAAAATATTTTTATTTAAATTTTAGGATAAAAATATATAAATATTAATATAAAATTAAATTTTATTTTTATTATTTATGAACAGTAAATTCGAACTTTCAAGCTAGACATAAAGAAAAATTTTAAAAATTTTTTAGATCGCAACTCGATCTAACCTAGAATACCTCTACTTACAAACCCTTAAATTAATGAAAATTAAATGAAGAAGAAGTAGCTTTTCTTAACTAAGAAAAAAAAAGATTTTAGTTTGACCCCAACATTTTTAGTTTTTCCAACCTCATTGTAAAATCAACAGTATATTAATATGTTTAATTTATTAAACTTATTAGTTTCAAACTTTATTATTATTAATTTGATTCTTTTAATATTTTTGCTTTATTTAATATTATTATAAATAATATTTACTTCTTTAGTTTAAGAATTTTTTCTTCCCAACCAATAAAAAAAGTATCTTGATATCTATTATGATATTTCAACTAAAATTTTTTTTATGATAGTAATAGAAAATTGACCAAAATATTTGAACTATTATAATCTTTATCTAAAAATAATTACACAGTAAAATTTTCTTATATTTTCTTTAATTTTTTTGTGAAAATTACATTCAAAATTAGTGTCTAATATATTACTTTCATTTTTATAATAATTATATTTATACTAACCTAAAAAAATAGCTTTGTCATTTTAGCTCAAAATAAGATCCAATTGATAAAGCTAAGCAATCCAAATTAATAAAAATATACATGTACGTATCTCTTAGTTTGCTTAGCAGAGAATAGACTGCATACCTCTCCAAAGGATCTTCCATTCAATGTATGGGCTAAAAGTTTTTTTTTTTAGGCTTCAGCTTTGAAGTAGGTTCAAGTGGGTTAGAGTCGGATTATTTTATGTTCAAATTATTTTAGGTCTGGTCATTTCGAGTTCAGATTATTTCATGTTAGAATCATTTTGGGTTTAAGTCATTTTAAGTTTAGGCTGTTTTGGGCTCGGGTTTGAGTTTGATTCAAGTTCGAGTATTTCTTACATCATTTTATTTTATTGTCAGATATTATATTTTTTACATAATTTAAATATTTACATTTAAAAATAAATTATTAATTCATTATTATTAGTTTAAAATAAAATTTTGTTAAAAAAGAAATATTTAATTATATTTATATATTCTGATCAATATTTGTTAGCATAAAAAAGATATAAAATTAATTGTTATATAAAATCAATTTGTAAATAATTTATTATAAAAAATAAGATAAATTATAAATTAATCATGCTAATATTTTAAATAAATGATTTTATATTCGAATTTTAACATGTAAATGCATTATAATTTATATTATCCACATGTATAAATGTAATTATAAATACTAATAATTAAATCAAAACGGATAAATAATTGTATTTAAAGAATAAATAAAAGTATAAGACTATGATTTACGAGTTAAAAAGATAATAAAAAAGAAGTATCACTAATTAATGGTTGCAAAATATTTTAATACAATGATCAAATCTTAGCTTAAAACTAAATTTTCTATTAAAACTAAACGTTTTGCTATTAAGAAGATTTATCCAATTTATAAGTAAGAACTTTAATTCCACTAAAAAATTATTAAAAAATTAAAGTTTACATTTAATTACTTTATTTTTAAAGTTTTAATTTTTCATTAACTTTAATAAATAAATTTATCTACTCAAATTTTAAGTTGCTATTGTAATTTTTTTTATTATTAATACGATATATTAAATTTATAAGTAATCACTTTAGTTTATTTTTGTTAAAGAAATTTATTTTAAAATAAAAAAATTAAGGTTTACATTAACTTTATTTATTTTCAATTTTCATTAATGGTAAAAAGTAAATAAATTAATTTGATTAATAAAAATGAATTAAAACTTACATTAAATTTTTTTTATTTTAGTACTTTTAGTTTTACGTAACACTAAAAAGAATAAATTTTATATTAATTTGATAAAATTTGCACTTTGAATAAACTTTATATCTTAATGCTAATTTCATTAATAAACACTTTATTAATTTTATTTATTTCTAAAATATATAATTATATTTTTTAAAATTATGAAAGAACTAAAATTAACTTGTGAAACTACTAGGTAGTGACAAATAAATACTAACTTTATAAGTAAACATATAAAAAATATATTTTTAATTATATTTATATATTAAAATCAATATTTGTTAAACCAAAATGATATAAAATTAATTTGTTGAATAATTTTATTATAAAAATTAGTAAAATTTATAATTAAAACTTTTACTTTATAAAAAAATATTTAATTACAATTTTACTATTTTTATTTTTAATGTTAAATTTGGGTTCGGGTTCGAGTTAGTCTTAGGTTTCGGCTTTTTTGATCTAGATCATTTTAAATTTAAATTTTTAAATTCTAAATTTTAACTTTTTAATCAAATAAAATTAAATTTAAATTCAAATTCAAATTTCCTCCAATGAAATTTTGAATTCAAATCCATTTTCCCCTCTGCTTTAAAGTCTTCATTAGTTCAATTATTTAAAGCTGACTTTTATTTTGGCTTTTTCTTTGTCGTTACTAGATTGGCTCATGGAGGACTAAGACCTTGTATTTTTTTTTTAATGGGTAGTCATCAT
>JAQSVH010000003.1:11617875-11628640 GCA_029448705.1 Adansonia digitata
ATATAAAATAAAGACTAATAGTCCTATCTACTTAGGAATAAAAAAATATAAAATACATAAAATTAACTTATATTATTTCACAATGAGTTGAAATACATAAAACATTTAAATGCTATGCGAACAGTCCAATCTAACTGTTTAGAAGTCCTATAGGACTAATGTTTTCTAATTTTATAAGTCCATGGTAAATCCCGACTGTCGAAAGATATCACTTTAAAGTTATTTCTTTTGATGTTCTATAACTATATTTATTCAAATAAATTAATTACACTAAAGAGAAACAACAAAGGCTGCAACTTTTTATATATTATATATTATTTGTTGTTTTTATATTATTTTCTATTGTTAACTTCGAAGACCATAGGTATGTCACTATTTAAAAATAGAACATGGATATTTTCAAAAAAAAAAAGAAATAAATGGAAAATATTTTTTAAAAATCAGAAAGGATAAGTGAAAAGAATAAATATAACATGGAGCAGGAAAAGTGGAAGCGCCAACATTGGGTGGAGTTTTCCCCATGGAGACGCCAAGATGCTTGGCGCTTGCTATTCAAAACGCCAAAATGTAAGGTGTTTCGACGTAGAAAGCGCCGCGATGTTGGCGTTTCTCATCCACGATGGCGCTTCCTGGTCATTAACGCCTAGTCTTTTGGCATCTCCAATGTGAAACTGCCATCCACGATGGTGCGTCCAAGTCATTAATGCTAAGCCTTTTGAAATCTCCAATGTGAAACTAAAACAAATCCAAGTGTAGCAAAATAACAGTATTTCAGTAATATATTTCAAAACAATAGCATTGCAGCAATAAGTTTTATTATTAGGTGTACAAAGGTCAAAAAGCTGCGTTTTAATGAACTTCTACTTAGTGTCTACCTACGCAGGTTCTCTACGGGTGGCATGTATTGCACTCCTTAAGATTTAGTTGGAATTGGAGTCACGAGAAACTTAGAAAAATTGAGAAGCAAAGCTCTCAATTCCAAGCACAAATATCCTAGTTATAATGATGCCTATGTTTGGAATGAAGTAAGGCATAAAAAGTCAAAGTTGTCTAGCACAAGTTGGTTTGGTGCCATTTTCAAATTCCCAAACTCTTCTTAATTTTCTATCTTGTTATTCTTAATAGAATGCCTACTTGAAAATAAGATGAGTTCTTGGGGAATATTAGCTTCAAAAGACTGTTTGCTTTACAGCAAAAAGTTTGAGATCATAGATCAAATGTTTTTCTAAATTGTTGTTATGCTAAGCAAGGCCAAGTGTGGAGAATATGATCTGCTTGTTCTATAAACAGATTAGCGGGTTCGATGCAAAAGGAGCTAAGCTGGGCAGCTACAAATCTAAAGGCAAACGCTTTAATCACAAGTCATTATAAGGTTAGCATGGAATGCACGCATTTATTACTTTTGATAGCAGAGAAATAAAAGTTAAGCCAAATCAGGTCCATAAACATCCTATTTAAAAAAAAAAAAAAAACACAAATACAACATATAATATAATTAATGCATAAATATAATTTAAATATTTATAAATATTAAAATAAATTATTAATATATCAAAATTTATTAAATATATAATATTTTAAATATAATTACATGATACTTAAAAATAATATAATATAATATAAATATATAAAAATATTATTTTTTTTTCATTTGATTAAAAGCTCACGTGCTTTTTCTACAAAGGAAGAGCGTGTCGCACTCTCATTTGACAATAAGGATATTCCAGTGATCTTCTCAAGAAAGTCAAAATCTGGTGTTTGTGATTATTTAAAGGAAGACTTTCATGTACCCAAAAATAAACAAGTAAAAAAATAAAAGATAGACTTTCCATGGACAGAAATTAAGTTGACTTTCTATTCGTCAATTTAGAATAATTATGGCCAAATAGAAATTAAAATGGTATTGCTTATGCTTTGACTTTGATTTTTTTTTCATAGACTAATGGTATGAGATCATATTTATTTTACTTTTACAGATCATATTATTTAAAATATTATATATTTATAATAATTTTTTATACTTTCGATATAATTGTACGTTCATCATATTTTTATCATATTTTTTATATTTTAATTAGTTTTACGTATCTTGTTATCTTATATAATTGTATTACATACAAAATTATTAAATTCGATAAAAAAATTAAAGAAAAAAGGAAATGACTTGTATAAGAAAAACTTATATATTGTTAGGTAACGGAGAAACATGGTGACAATGACCTCGTAATCCTAATGGAATGAGAAACCGACAACACTTGGTTTTCTTTCCTTCTAAATTCAACTGTATTGTGACTGCCATTGAACTGGTACCATTATTGCTACGTATAAGTATACCATTTCTGCTAACTTAGATTAATGCGTAATCCATCAAAATCTATTAAAAAATGTCAAAATTCTTACTCTCGTCGGACTATTTATATATATTAGAACCACGTTTTATGGATCTCTTTATCCAAAAAATAAAGATAGGGACATTGAAGTATTTCTTCAAATTCAATTACAAATTCGATAGATTTTGCCTAGCCGTATATTTCATTATAATTCTTTGATTCATAGTATCATTCCCTAGTTAATCTTTATGAATTTTATATTTGTAGTTAGGATATGATCAATTCAATTAATGTACTATATTAAATTTGAAACAGAATTCGAATCCATTATGCTGTTGATATCAAATTGTGTTGCGAAGAAATACCTAATTTAAGCATGCAAATCAAAGTCGAAGTAACTAGTACCGTAATATTATTTATCCTAGTACTAGTACATATTGGTTTCGACTTACCATTTCAATTTTATATTTTTCAAATAATTTTTCATTACATATCTATAGAATAATTATCTTATACACAGACGGTGAAATAAAAAAGCTCCACAAGCAAGTGGGTTAATGATATAGCACGTGTCTCATTTATTTATTGTTTAATTTTTTAAATAAACTTAACGAGACACATGTCACACTACTGATTTCGTTTGTGAAATTTTTTTATTCCACCATCAGTGATATGGGATAATTTCCATATATATATATATATTTATAGTCTAGCTTTCAGGTTCTTTAATAAATATATCATATACACGTGTAAATATGCCTCCATAATATACACACATATATATACATATATAAATTTTGAAGATAATTAAAATATCACATAAACAAGTATAAAAATATTCAAAAAAAAGGGCCTAATTTAATGAGTATATTTTATTTTTAAATGTAATTATGAAAAAATAAAATGATGAAGGCCAAAAAAAACATTAGAAATTAGTTTATAGGATCACATAAGTGAAATTTAAAAAAAATAAATAAAGAAAAAAAGGTCAAGCACCTACAGATACAAATTGGTATGTGTACAACTAGTATGGACCAACACAAAAAGCCAAAGCGATATGATAGTGGTATCATTTCGTTTCACTTTAAAACTGATATTGATATGGTACCGACCACACTTGCGCAAATGCAACTAACTCCCCAAAGTCAAGAGGAAGCGATATGATAGTGGTATCATTTCGTTTTACTTTAAACTGATACTGATATGGTATCGACCACACTTGTGCAAATGCAACTAACTCCCCAAAGTCAAGAGGATTCAGAATTTACCCACAATTAGAATCAGAATCACAAGGAAAAAAATTGAGTGAAATGCTGATAAAAAGAATCACCAACACAGTTAATTACACTAACCACGCAATCTGGATTTTGAATTTGATGAAAGAAGTGCAATCCAACACAATTACACAAAGTTCACAAACATAGAAAACGGAAGAAAAACTTCAACACAAGCCTTTTTTGCACTATTCTAGATAACCAACCAACACAAATTTAATGGGATGGTGTGGCACTTACTGATTTCCTAGTGCAATTTTCAATCAACATGGCCTTGGTGATGGTTCCTGTAGCAAATCCAAGACCCTTACATATCTAATTAAATGACAAGTTACATGCATTAAAAAAATAAAAAAAATAAAAAAGCTATAAAAATCACTATTCTTGACCTTCATATGGTAGATATTTTATACAAATATCAATTAAGTTGAAAAAGATGTTCTTAAAAAGACAATTTAGCGGTTAGAATTTGAGGATCTAACTTATAGGTTTTGAGATTCAAATTCTAAGGGTGGTGAGTGTGATTTATGAGCATGAAGATAACTACTTTCCATTGTGGAACTTGAAGTTCGGCAAGTCTCCACCTATGTAATTCGGACTTGAGATGAATGTCAAACTTGATTATTTATACAGCATAAGTATACTCAATTTTTTTCCACATCTTTAGATAACCATACCTATGTTACTCAAACTTGGGTTTAAATGTCGGATGTAGGTATATGTTTGAAATGACTATATTCAATTTTTTTTTTTTTTTTGTAATTTTTTCTGTCTTTGGAGGGTCATATCCCTTCCATGTCCAATATAAGCCGGGTAAGGGTGCTAGACACGAATCTTTAAAAAAAAATGAAGATTCAAGGCAACATAGAACCATACCATATCTATATCCAAATATGTATCCACAAATGCCAAACACATAAAAAAAAATGTTGAAGTAACGTAGATCTCCACATGTCATCCAACAAATAAAAATATGACACAAATGATACAAGTTGACAAATATGTGACCTTAGCTCGGAGGGACAAAACCATCAATAGATTTCTTCTTTTGATCCCTCTGAAATAGGCCTAGGGGTTTACATGAGATCTAGATTTGGAATGAAAAGACAAGCAAAGAATTTGTCATAAAAGAAAATCTACCACAAACTTTTCGTTACAAGTTGCAAAGTGGGAGAAGCACTTTCCTACTTGAGAATGATGAGACAAGACAATCTACAAGGAAGAGGTGCTTTAGGTGAATACTAGGCTTGTCCATTTTTGTGTTGCATCGAAAATTAAAAAATAGGGCTCTCATATAGGTGTAATAATCATTGTACTTCCCTTTACCATATGGAAAGGCAACAAAATTAAAGGTCAACCCCATGTTTTTTTTCTTTTTTTTCCCAAGTGCTATAACATATGCTATGATCATGTTTGACAGGATGGAAAATGATTGTCATGGGATTCACCATTAAATTAAGCTTACTTATTTGACAAATTGACAAATGCAATACCAATTTTGAATCCACAGAATTAAACAATGATAGGTTAACAAATTTCACTATCTTATTCAAATGAATGAATTGAAAAGAGATCTAACTACTTTATCAAATTAATCATACTCCAATAACCTCAAAAATGAGCCAAACACCAAACATAGTCCAGTTGGATAGAACAATTGGTAGTTATATGTTGACAATGGTCAATTACATTGGCTAGGCGGTGGTGTATACACATATATAGGATAAGTATCGTAATGTATACCTAAAAGATGGTAGAAATTGATACATACTCTACAACAATATAATTTCTATCATTTATTGTATTGATTGAACAATATAAAATTTTTACTTAAGAAGGATAGTGACGGTAAGCTACAAAAAAGCAACTAGCAATCTTAGGTATGATTCTTAATCCAATTGTAAGCTACAATAAGGTTCATTAACCAACCTGCGTCGATGCGAGAAGATTGATGGTTAACCCAATTCATTGAACAAGGAAGCAAGAGTCTCCTGTGTAAAATTTAGCCCTAGCTCGAGCCACCACTCTACCATGAGAGAGCTTAGTAGCTTTCTGCTTCCACGCCTATCCACACCACTCAATTAATACTGTCGAAAGGAACAAATAAGAGGAGCATGAAATTAGCAATGATAAGACTGACCGCAGGGAATTGCGTAAAAAAATCGACTACAGCCCAAAATACCATCCGCTGAAAAAAGATCAACAGCATTGTTTTACAGTTTCAGATGTCAAACAATCATCATTTAATTCGTCTGTACAAAAGTCCAGAAACAGCAAGGAAGGATCTAAGGTTACAACTTCTCTATATTGCTGCAACTCTTCTCGTTTCTTTAGGTACTCGTGTTTGATACCATGTCCAATGTATACCCAAATATGGATATGGGAATATGACTCTCCTAGAATCCTCCAAACACATGGAATATCTTATTGAAAATGAAACATACCCATGGTGTCTGACGCTCTAGTCCAAGTAACTAGCAACCTTAACATAGCAAAAATCTGTCCTTCGCTAATAATTAAATTGAAAGCATCATGTAATGTGACGGCTTATGTGATCTCTAATATGTTGATAATTATGACAAATAAAAACTCAGAAAGTAAAAATATAGTACAAAATTGGACCTATCGCTAATAATACTGGTTGGCACCTTGCTGTGCACTGTAATCATGGTAAGCACTCTGTGAAATGTTGAAGTTGGCATAGGTCTCTTGCTGAGCATTAAGCAGATAGAGGCTTTGCTGCACACTCATATTATGATATGGGCTTTGATGAGCTTGCCTGTTTTGATAGGTCAGTCAGGGCACTCAAATTCTGGTGTGAGCATTCATTTTCTGAGAGGAACTTTGCTGAATGTTTGAATGCTTATACAAACTATGTTGTGCATTCATACTTTGTCTGGAAGAAGCCATGAATGAATGAAAAGTGCTTTGAGCAGCAGTTATATGCTCGGAAGATCCACAGAACCCTTCAGAGCAACCAATTTGAGGATCGTCAAGCTTTGGTAGCGCTCATGAAACCTACACTTGATAATAAAAACAAGTTAGCAATATTATCCATTTCTTATTCCATTGTGCTTAACCTTAAAAGATATCCTCCAATGTATATCATACTAAGTCATATAAGTTTTTTTCATTCAATAACAACCATCGCAACACCCGAGTCTAGATTTAATTATAGATATCTGAAAGCAGTGGAAGATAAACGATATGCAGGATGCTACGCTTTCCACAACAGGAAATCAAGGATTCCCTGTGCGATCCTTTCATTAGACATTTAAAGAGATCATTTTGAAACAATATCGCGCCACCATTCCTACTGAAAAACAAACATCACCACTCAGAAAGCCGTGCCAGAATCTTTGATAAATCTTTAATTTGTTCACTTTTTTCAAATGAAATCTTCAAACCATCAGGGCTCTAAGTTATGATCTCCCAAATTCAGGATCCAATACCTCATTTCTATAGAGAATGGTACTTCCCCCAGCACCAATTACAGAAAAATGACACATTTTTTGGAACTTTAGACTCTAGAGCACCGTTCATATTGAGTATTTGCAAAAACAGAACGCAACAAACTGAATCCATTTTGTTAAACATGAAAATTACACCAAGAAAGTTTCAATAACACCAGTACCTAGCGGAAGCTGGAGGAATAGAATAATTCTGAGTTTCACACTCGTGTCCACCACCCCCCTTCAGAATAGCATAAAGAATATTTTAGCTATTTAACCAAATCATAAGACATCTTGAAAATCCAAAGCTCAAAAATGTGCATCCTGGAAAAAACTATCCTCTTGACAAAACTACATTCTCGACAAAATACTAAAGAAAGAAAACTGTGTGTCTTACATGAGCTTTCAAATTTTCAATAAATAAATATGAATCTGAACTGTAATAGATTACTACATTTAGTACTCATTGGAAAGCCCAACCCCATTAGAAATAATGAATTAAATGTATCAAAAGAACCTGAAAATCCCATGGAAGGTATGATTACATATAAATTTGAGCGCAAGATGAAACTAAGAATAAGAAGCAAAATAAAACCGGGCCAGATCTTCATTATAACCTTTTAATGTGTGTGTGTGTGTATATATATATATATATATAGGTTACTTTTTAAAGTTTGAATTGGCTTTATCCGTTGAAAAAAACTCATATCATAAATTAGAAGTTATATTAAAAGTATAGCGATAAATTTAGATTCATTAGTAAAAATCAAACAAACATATTTATAAATGCTAGGGATCTTATTTTTTTGCATGTTCGGAAACATAATTTAACTTGCAGGATAGAAATATCATCTATGGAATAGCAGAAAATAGTGGACTATATTTTTGAGGAAAAGTTATCTCCATATTCACCAAGTAATGGTAAATCTTTTGATTTTAGGGTGAAAAATTTAATTTTGAAATGTATCCTTCTTAATATTCAAGAATTGAATATCAAACTCCTTTAAGATTGTGAAATTCAATGTTCTTTTGTATCAATAGATAGAATAAATTATGGTTACAAATATAAATAAAAAATAAAATGTTGGCTATATATATATATATATGTATATAGTTTTAAATTTCTAGCCCTAAAGCTGAAAATTTGGATCCTCTACCAAATGAAAACTAAATTAACCAACAAAAATCATGATCCAAAATTTACTTTCAATGACTGCCTTTCCGACTGTGTTGCTCCAACTCTTCATTTTTCTTGAATGCATGAATCTGACACTCGTGTCCAACACATTTTTGGACATGGGTTTGGAGATATAACCCTCCAAAGATCCTCCAAAAACATGGAAAAACTTTCAAACATTGAACATACCTAAGTCAAACACATACCTATATCTGACACTCACACCAGAGTCCAATAACATAGCTTTCAGATGCAAGAAAGGGAATCTTCTCGATTAAAGCAACTGAATTTCATGCTCCGACTACAAAAGTTGCTAAATTTTCACGTGCATCTCCTAAAACAAGTAGGTTGGCTTTGCTGCTTGCTTAACTAACAACTGCTGGTTATTTGCCATCATATACACATATCAGCAACCAATAGCAAGGCCAGTAATCACCAAAAGTGCCTGTCATGAGGGGTGATAACAGTTCGGTTTAGGAAAAAAATTACAGTTAATGTTTGGTATTCTTGTTTTTAAAGAACGACACCGAAAACGAACTGAATACCATGTATAACCGAACCAACTCGAGCCGAATTCAACTGGCATGGATCGGTTCAGTTTATCAATTTTTTAAAATTTAAAAAAAAAAAATCTTTTTCTATAGTATTTTTAAGTTTTTTTCACTAATTTAGAAATAACATACTTATTTTCATAGGATAAAAAAATTAAATAAACAATAGAATTTGGTTCTAATAATTGCCATTTTTTAACTTATGAACCAAAAACAGAATGGAATATATTTAATTATTAAACCGAACCGAATTCAATAAAAATGGAACAGCAGCCGAGCTGAACACTCCGATTCAAATTGGTTTTTGGTTTTCTCAGTTTCTTTGCTTAACCCTACCTATCATCGTGACATCGCCATTGACAATCATTTATAACTGTTTCCCACCATGCACTATTAGCTATCATAAATAACTTGTCCCGATGACTTAGGATAAACCATGCACCATAACTACTACTCCTCATTTCCCTCCGAAGCTTTTTTGACCCAACCCCCCTCCAACCCAAGAAACTTCAAAAAATTACAAACTAAAATAAAATATCAATTCTTAAGCAACTTTCACCAAGTAAAAGTTAGTAAAATTTCAAGCTTTTTTAGATCAAATTACTATTCCCCATTTCCTTTCTAAAAGGTTACCCTAAAGGAAATTAGTTGAAATTAAATCATTTGGTGTATTATTGTCCTGGAAATTTAAGAATGCCACAATTTACAAACGTTAACTATTCTAACTTCAAAAAGTATATTTACGACGTAGATAGCAATAATTTATATATGCATCACAATAAGTTCATAAATTATTGACATATACAATCACAAAATCTATACAGATACAGTAAACAAAATACTTTATCCGTATTTGCTTAGAAGTTTATAGTATAAGACATTAGAACCACACTTTTTATAAATACTAAAAGCTAAAGTCGGTATAAGCTCCTGAATGACTCCGAAAAGCCACTCAAATTGATTTGACACAGTCCAAAACCTAAACTTAAAATGACTTGAGTCGTAATAACTTAGACCTAAAATGACCTGAACCACAATCAACCTTAACCTGGAACTTATATTATTTTCTCAATTAAAATTTCAATTTTATTAAAAATGATAAATATAATACATTCTATTATCAGAAGTGACTTGAGCTCAACACAACCAAAATGGATTCTAAAAGGCAATGACCCAAACGTAAGTAGCTCAAAATTTAAAATGATCCAAACCTAAAATCACCTAAACCTAAAATGACTTGAATACCAATTAAAGCCTCCGACCCTTCCAATCACCAAATATAGCTAATTGCATCGTTATGGTTCAAACTTTAGGATGGATAAAGTATTAAAGTAACTAAAGCAAAACAAAAGACATAAACTAGGTAAAGAAACATACCCTAAAAGATTCAAATCCACAAGAACTGCCAAGTCCTGTTGCAGCAGCTGGTGGTGGACCATCAGGCATGCTTCTTGTAGGACTGAATCCATGCACAGGCCCAATGGAAGCAGGTTCTGCCCCTGCATTCACATCCTGCAGTGTTCAAGGTGTGGAAGCAATCTCAGCCAAAGCATCCTTAGCGCCACCAAATTTGCCAGAGATCTGAATGGCAAAAAGTGAATTAGTTTACATAAAGACAAAGCTGAAGTTTTGAAAATATTTGGCCTCCAGGAAATGAATAAATGAAAAAAATACAAAATTACCCTTAGCGACAAATATATCTTCAACAAGATTACCTGTACTAGCTCTTCATCCTCCGATGCACACTTAGGCTTATCATCCTTTGAGAAAACACGAATATCTGCCTGGCTTCTCCTCATCTCATTGATTAAATGACCTCGTTGCCCAAAAATGCAGCCAACCTTACTTGATGGAACAAGCAACCCAGTAGCAATTGTACCTTTCTCTGACAATTCACTAGTTTTATTCTGAAGCTGTAGAATAGCATCTATTGTATGCGATTGTGGGTTCCAAAGAGCCTAGAATAATATATGCACTAGCA